>JZLH01S0042133.1:35122-45575 GCA_001188425.1 Eucidaris tribuloides
AAAAGCGGAGCCTTGCAAACAAACAAAACAATTCAGTTTTGTTTGCAAAAAAAAATAAATGTTTGATGTAATGGGTAGAGTTTCATTTGTATGCTACTGACAACAAGAAGAGCAGAGCCTTAACTGGAGCATTGCTGTCGTATTTTTTTTCTTCAGGATGAATTTGGCGCTGACATGATCAAATGCGTGGCTCCTGTTGATGTCATCAGTTTTTTTGCCATAAGTGATGACTTCACGGTGTCGTCTGTCATGTCTTCCCCGTCTCTGACCCATGTAGACTTATATTGGAAACCTATTCGGGACAGTGTCAACAGTGAAGTGGCTCGGTCGCTTCGCTCTCTTCGGATCTGTCGAGCCACGATGACTGGGGATGAGGTTGCTTCTATCATTGCCAGATACCCCAAACTGGAGTACTTCGGCCTGGAAGGATTTCGTTTGAAGCAGAGATATGAGTATGAGGTACCTACTGTATCAGAGGATATGGTCAGGTGGCGGATGGGGGAAGGGGGGGGGATACTAGTATATAATAATAATAATAATAATAATAATATAATAATAATAATAATAATAATAATAATAATAATAATAATAATAATAATAATAATAATAATAATAATAATAATAATAATAATAATAATAATAATAATAATAATAATAATAATAATAATAATAATAATATTAGTAGTAGAAGTTATTATTATTATTAATAATAATACAAGATATTTATGTAGTGCAAATTGCTAAAGCCTCTATGTGCGGAAGAGATACACAAATAGGAAAAGAATACATGTGAAATCTACAGACTAAATTTGAAGTAACAAATATCAAGATAACAAGGAAAAAAAAAGATATACATATGGACTGTTGTTCGAGGCATTATTGAAGCATAAATATAAGTACGAGGTATTTATCAGATGATATGGTCCAGTGGGGGTCAGACTATGGTAGCCAAACCGTACTAGAAACCAAAGATGATATAGTGCAGCAGCTAACGGTGGGCTGGTTAAGGACAATTTTACGGGCAGTTTGAGTATTATTTTTGGTGGACCTGCAATTTAAGGACCATTTTGCTGGCTTGAGGGAAAAGCTTATCCAATGCCTGTGATTTAAACCAATTGGATGCAACTATTAATATGAGGTACAGTATATGATAGGCAATACATGTATTTGTGGTATCGCAATACAGTGCGCCATCTATAGTCCAGCAGACGGGCCAATTTCCAACTACATGTAACGTCAGTTCTGCCTCAGTGTTGTTACATGGCCATTTCACTCACTTTATCTCTTTCGTCAATGGGAATTACTTCAAATTCATAAAACTTGGCAGTGTGTGAATAGCATTCTGATGCTTGACAAATGAAAACCATAGCAAAAGCAGAGGAGGAATTAAAGGAAGATGTAGCTGGCATGTAATAAATTGAGAGAAAAAAAAAATGACAATGGAAGTATTGTTAGAATTGTGATACATGGTGTAGTCTCGATTCCAGACCATGCAACTTTTTCTCCCTCCGAGTAGCAGTACTTCAGAAAACTAGTCTTAGTTCAAGACAGTTAACTGATGACAGTGGGCCTAATTTCTCTGGGAAATAGGACAAGTTCTTACGTCTGGAAGCCAGACTATACATGGTGATAAAGACAGCCTAAATATGGGGTGTTGTGTGACATTTAACCTCAGCAAGGCCCTATCAATTCTTCAGTAATTTCACGTACCAGCGAATGTTTGTTTGGATACGTACACAGTCATGAGATTCGCCGGTACGTAATGTCACCGACAATTAGTAAATTTCTGTTAATATTAAGTCTTTGATAGTCTTTTCCCTAGAAAAAACCTGCCAAAACAGCTACAGGGGGAGGAGCTTATCGATTCAAAGAGTACATACATTACTACCGCATGATTAACACCCATCGAGCAGCATGCATTGGTCACATAGGATCAGCTAAAAGTCAGTGCACATGCGATCTGATTGGTTGGCAAGAACCAAAAATAATTCTTAACTTATTCCTGTTCGCTGCTGACTACATCTTCCTGTAAATGAGAATGGTCTAAATATCGCTCAGAAGTATGCGTCATACAATTAGCTACACGTAAGCTTCATGGCCAGTAGCTAGTATTTCCCCGTGAGGCATTGCCGATTTCGGCCTGTCTGTTGGACCCTATACACTGTAGGTGGCGCACACTATTGCGACTCCTGAGAATTGCATAATCATGACTGAAAAGTTTATCATTCTCTGGGCTTCTGTAGGAGTTTGCAATGTTCTGTGCTTCTATGGAAAGCTCATTCCCAAAGGGTAATTTGCCAATTATCGGTATGAACTTATGTGTTTGATTGTACAGTTCGGCCAAGATTAACCCACAATGTTGGGATCAGCAGTCATCGGGATAAGTGGTATGGCTGGATAAGAGAGATAATGTACAAACACAGTGTAGGGTGGATAGTATTACAACCCACACACCATGTGCAAATTGCAACAGACCACACACAAGCATTACTTTATTTACTTTTCCCCCAGTACCCAGCAGGTTTATGTGTACACTTCTGATAAAGGTGTATCAATTACAGGCAATGACTGATAAGTCCATTGTCCGCATAATGGAGAGAGACGGTTAACTGATGGCGGTATAACGGAGGCCGAACTGTAATTTAATTGTTCTTGTTAATATTTCAAATTGTAGTGCATGTACAAGTATGAACCGACTCCTGAAGACGGCTATCTGCCAGAGATTCTAGAGATGTTGTCCACCAAATGCCCTCGCCTACAAGGTCTCAACCTGAATGCTGTTCATATCCACTCTACAGCCCAGGGGAATCCCCTGATCCAGGCACTGAGCAGACTTAAACGTGAGTACAAGGATTTAGGCAAATTTTCCACATTAACTCTTTACTCGCTACAGTCGACTACTGTCACCACTGCTAACTCGCTGATGTCGACTCTCGTCGACAGTCCCCATGAACAAGAAATAGTGCCTGTTCAATTGTATGAGAACAATGTATTTCCTGTTTTTTCATCTATTCACACCTTCCCCCCAGTGCTAACAGTACATTAGTTTTTGTCGAGTACATGGGGCGGTCATGCATGACTGAACACGAATATAATGCATGGTTAATCGGGGATCTGAAAATAATCCAGCAACTTAGGTATTCATAATGCACAGGGCTAAGAGTTAATGGGTATGAAAAATGTGACATGGACTGTACAATCACAAAACATCATCAAAATCATATTTTCTTAGTTTCCTCAGCTTTTTACATCGACCATTCAAATAATACAAATAAAAAATTGTAATCAAGATGACATTTGCTTTATAGCATAAGCCCCACAAAACCTACTTGATGTACATATGGTGCACCATGCACTACCCGGGGGTACCGTTGTACCTCAGTGTACTGCATTGTGAGGCACCCTCTTGTGTCCAAAAATTGTATTTGGCCATGCATTTTGAACTGAGAAATTTTTTGGTGCTGAAATATTTTACAAATATTGTGCTTTGAAACGCGCCAATTTGACTTTGATATTAAATACTTCATTTCATATACCACCTAGCGTAGGAAAAGTATACATTTTCTGAAGGGAAATTTCACAAGGAGTCCAAAACTGAGGTTGTTTTTAAGTAGGGTGATGTGCAATATGGGTAGAGCAAGTCAAAGACTAATTTTTTTTTTTTTAAATGTCTGACTTGAGACAAGCACACTTTCTTTCCATCATACCCTATGTCCTAACTGACATCATATTTGAATTACTGAGTCCAAGAGCTTTAAAAAAAGTATACTTTTGCTGTGATACCTGCTATATTTTTTTTTTTATTGTGCAAGGATCTCAGCGACACATGCGAAACGCGTAATTTTTTTTTTGTCTTTTTGAATATCTATCCTAAAAAGTTGGCAAAAGTTTATTTCAGCAAGTTATATTTGGCTCCATAATGCTACTAAAAACAAAATTAAGTACTAATTGCAGTATATTCACCTATTTTGATGTCTAAGGTTACTAATGTTGAAATTTGGTCCATGACAC
The DNA here is from genome assembly GCA_001188425.1 of Eucidaris tribuloides. Classification (NCBI taxonomy): domain Eukaryota; kingdom Metazoa; phylum Echinodermata; class Echinoidea; order Cidaroida; family Cidaridae; genus Eucidaris; species Eucidaris tribuloides. The sequence continues at coordinate 39,134 of JZLH01S0042133.1, forward strand.
ATATTATGCTACTTTGCACTTGCACATAATTGGAATATTTTTACTACTATGCACATGCAATAAATATTTTGATATTGAAATTAATTTTGATGTTTTCATTCCACTATTTCTCTTGACATATATGTAAATCATGCGAATTGATTATATGACATAACTATTTAGATCATTTAATCAATTGCTTCAATTCTACTATATCTGACTTTTTACATATCATATCCTCCATATCATATCCCCGGCTCCCCCGAACCTGTTTTAGACTAATGTGTCCATAAAACAAGAATGCAACATGTTATCACATAGTCAAAGGTACCACTTTCAAGAGCTCATCAACAGCTAAAATTTGTACCATGTAGGTGGTACCCTTCACTAAGAAATTGTTGTGCAAAAATGAAAAATCTCGCACAAGCGAACCGGCTCCCTCATTTTTGGACTGCAGTTCAACACACATGGCCATTTTCTTCAGTAATGCCGAGTTTACACTATGTTACCGGCGGCCACGGCTACCATGTTTCAGGCCACCGTGGACAAAACGGGATGGACGTCAGACCACTTGGAAAGACCTGCTACGGATCACCTCCAAGTGCTGCTACGGCCTGTAACGTACTGTCGCGTTTTATTGCGTTCCTCTCATTTTCCTACAGCGTACTAGGTTTCTCATCCTCACTGTGACTACCGTGGCAAATTTTTTGACGTTAGAAAATCTGGCCGGGCATCCACGGCAACATGGACTGTCACGTTTGCCCAGCCAGTCCTCCCGCGTGGTCTCACGTCCATCCCGTTTTGTCCACGGTGGCCTGAAACGTGGTTGCCGTGCCCACCAGGAACATAGTGTAAACGCGGCATTATGATCCCTGAGATCAGTGGTTATGATGCAGAGACTGTGCAAATGCGCAACAGAAAGACATAAACTTGAGAAAATTGGGGTGAGAATGAAGCTGGAGTTGTTGTTTTGTTTTATACACACTTCAAACATAACTTTTCCACAGTTTCGAAACCCAGGGCACAGTAATATTAAATAAATAATTCAAAAAAATGGCAGATTTCTGTTTGGTACCCCGGGGCACCATTTATGTCTTACATGTATGCACAAATTTTCCATATCATTTTGTCACAACTTTTTATACGCCCGGCTACGGGACGTATTATGGTATCACGCTCGGTGTCCGTCTGTCCGTCTGTCCGTCCGTTAACTTTTCCTTGTAAACGCGATAACTTCAGTTTGACTAAACCTAGGGTCATGTAATTTGGTGTGTATGATACTAGCATAGATCCCAGGAAGGCTATTGAGTTTGAGGTCGAAAGGTCAAAGGTCAAGGTCACAGTGACATGTTTTCATCTTACCCTTGTGAAGTCCTTGTAAACGCGATAACTTCAGTTTGACTTAACCCAGGCTCATATAATTTGGGGTGTATGATACTAGCATGGATCCCAGGAAGCCTATTGATTTTGAGGTCCAAAGGTCAAGGTCACAGTGACATGTTTTCATTTTCCGCGTTACAGGCGGGCGTATTATGTGCTCGCCCCAGCGACACTCTTGTTCTGTCCTTGTATCAAAAATATCTATTTAGGCAGATTTTGAAAATGTACAGTATAGTTCACTGTTCAGTATAGTTCACTGTTCAGTATAATTTCAATAGTACCATGCAGCGTAGGAAATAACCCAGAGCGACGGGCAATTTAGCCCTTGGCAAAGCCCAAATCGCCTCCTAAATCCCCAAAACCTGATTCTTTGGGCGACCATTTCCTTCAGAAGCACCCTCATATTTGCTATGAAAAATTTCACATTAGTCTTTTATTATGGCATTTAAATAAAAATGAATTAAATGGTTGCTTTTATAGATGAAGCACTGGCTAAAACATTGGCAATCTTTCATTGCATTCTTCAAATTCTAATGTGCAATGAAAGAGTGGCCCAGTGGTAGCAAAATAGCCCCCCCCCCCCCTCATTCTAAAAAAGCCCCAAAGCTCTTCTAAAAATCGCCCTTAAAAATAAAGATTCCCTACCCTGGTACTAGGTAATATTATTTTTCACTAGGTACATATCTTTTCAAAAATTTCCCTTTACCATAGAATTGCTCATTTGACTTGCTATGTAATGGGGGAACTTGTCACAGTGTACTCAAGTATGGATAACCGCAGTGATGTGTCCGAGTCCAGTAAGTCCGAGTCCGAGTCCAAGTCCGAGTCCGGCCTTTCCGAGTCCAAGTCCGAGTCCGAGTCATGAACCTTCGAGTCCAGGTCCGAGACCGAGTCCTGCATGTCCGAGTCCGAGTCCAAGTCCGAGTCCGGCACATGTGCAAATGTATTACATATTAATTAATTAGAAACAAGTATCTTATTCAAAATATCCGTAGGGACCTACTTACTAAAGAATCATTCAAATGAATCAATAAATCATTCAATTTCAAAAAAAGATAATTAACAAACCCACAAAATAATTACAAGACGATAGTATGTAGTTACTTTAGTTTTAAAATTACATGTAGTTTATATCGAAAATCCTCGCATCTGTGTCTTTAAAATGCAGCATCAATCACTTAGTAACATTTTCACTTGTTTGTCAACACCCTCCTTGTTGTACATGTATAAGCAAAAATCCCACAAAACCTTCAATATGTGGAAATGTAGGCCTAATATGAGAAAATATTTTGCTAGATTGGGTGAACTAATAGGCCTACATATGTGTAATTCATTCAGCCACACATAACTGTCTGTAACTTGAGTTATAATCTTACCAAAATATCTTCAAAGAAATTAAATGATAAATTTTGGAGATCACCAGTACTTGATACATTTAAAAAAGTTGAAAGGTACTATCATCCTTTCAAAGTGCTTGCTAAAGTTGATATTCAACGGAAATGTTCAATAATAGTGGCAGTGACAAATTTCACATTTTTGCCTCATCATTCTTTAGTTTGTTCAGAAGATACAATTTTATTGATGTCTTGGGCAGCAAATTGTGCATGTGCATTTTGTGTAAAGTGGTGTGTATGTACACACACATCACGTGTAATATGTACTACGCATTGCAAAACTAGAAACACGGAAGACAGTCCAGGCACTGGACTGCTACTGTGCGATCCGATTTGGCTGAAATTTATTTGAGTGATTCTATATATTTGAAAATATTGGGTGAAATTTTGATGACATTTTAGCGAATGGAACCTGAGATATCCGTTTGGATACGAAACTCCATTTCGGCAACTGCAGTATAGCGCCAATATGACCCCGGTCTCGAGCCGGACTCGACACCGAGTCATCGAGTCACAGGCCCCGAGTCCGAGTCCGAGACCGAGTCATGAACCCTCGAGTCCGAGTCCGAGACCGAGTCCGCCAAAAATGGACTCGAGTCCGGTCTCGAGGTCAAGACCGGACTCGAGTCACACATCACTGGATACCGAAAGTAAGAGAATATCCAAAATCTCGAAATTGAGGTGATAGTGAACTTCCATTGCCATTGTCACAAAATGAATGCATCTCAGTAATTCTTTTCTTGCCAAAAAAATGGTATTTGGTGTCTTCTTCAGTTTATCAAAATAAGTCCAAATGACTTTCTGCAAAACTAAAGATGCAGTGATATTTGTTGTTGTTGTTTTTTTTGGGGGGGGGTTGAATAAAAAGATCAGTAAAAAGTAAAAGTTACAGTTATAGTTTTATCAAATATTTGTTAAATAACTGTTTGAATAGACCAAATGAAAATTACGGGCATTGTACAACAATGTTTCCATTCAAAAAATCATTGAGAGACCATTCCAGCTTTCCCCCATAGATTGCTGTGTTGCAGAATTTCAATCAAACCTAGAGAATAAATTAATGTGCCAATTTGTATCTGCACATATTGTACTACTGACAGCATAACTATCCAAAATTTTGTGTTCTAGGGTGTTTATTTGTCCATTCAAACACTGTCAGATATGTCAGACAGCAAAGTTTGACAATTTTTTAAATGGGTCTTCCACACTCTTATATACATGTAGTGTCTTTAAAATATCTTCCAACCCTTTCCACCTACTACTCCTCCTCTTCCTCCTGCTGCTGCTCCTCCTCCTCCTCTTCCTCCTTTTTCTCCTCCTCCTCCTGCTTTTTTTTCTTCCCCTTTTCTTCCCTTGTTTATTATTAACGAGAGTTCAGCTTTTTGTGTGTGTGTTTGATCATCAAGTTATTTTCAGTCTTTTTGTGTAATTTCCTCTGTACCAAAAGTATAGGAGCTTTGTCAGTTTCAGTCTATTTTTCAGCTCTTTTTATGTTTGGTCAGTCACAACCCTGTATTAAGTTAAAGGTTAGTGACATGATTGGGAACACTTGAAAATGCCTCAAGAACCAAATGAGTTGAAATATATACCAACTATGCACTAGCAGGAGTGGATCTTCCACGTGAGAGGATTTGTCTGTTAATTTGTTACTTAAGGAGAATCAAGCATAAACATAGAAGTATCTTAATTTTTTCCGGGACGATAAAAATAAGCCCCATAGAGAGCCACACAGCAGGTTTCCGTGCTACGAGTGATATTGACATTGTTTATTTTAGAATGAGTCAATGTTTGACTACAAGATTTTCACAGGAGAATCCTTGCATAGTTTACTTGATTGTAGAGTAGTTTCAGCCCAAGTTTAGGACTACCCCCAATCATGTCATTTACCTTTAACTCATAATCACTGGGTATCATTGTATTATTGTTCTCTAGGGTTTCTGTGAATGTTGACAATAATAACATTAACCTTTTTTTTTTGATGGCAGGAATGAAATACCTTTGTGTGTCACCATGCTCCTTGACTCCTTGCCACCCAAAGCCAGAGTAGGTACATGTATTATATTTTTTGATTGATTTTTCTTGTTTGCATGCCTAAAAATCAACATTGTATAAATAAAATGGCATTTAGAAGAAAATGCCATCTGTGAACCTTTAGCAAAATAAAGGAGCCAGAAACTCAGTTTTAGTGGAATTATAGTGACTGTTGGACTCTGATTTGAATTTTTTTCTCGCGAGAAGAAATTCCTGCGATAGAACGTACATGTACACTAAACAGCTATTTTTTTCGTATTTTTCAAATTCTAGGTAATTACTGACCCCCCCCCCGATTTCATAGACATGCCTTTCATCAATAGCCTAAGGGCATGGATTATCTTTTCCTGGTCTGTGGGGATGTTTGCAAATGAGATCCACTGCCTTTAAAGGAAACATGATTGGGGGTAGTTTTCAATTTTGGCTTTATAAAGCTGTTCTGGAGTTAAGTAAACAATTCAAAGATTCTACTTTGGAAATTTTGTAGCCAAATGTTGATTCATAAAAATGCCTCTTGACAGGCAAATTTGTTGTGTAGTTTCTTTGGGATGTATTTTTATCGTGGCATGAGAGAAATTTTAGTACTGTTATGCTTATTCTTAAATCTCCTGTAGTAAACAAATTCAAGACAAATCCTTCAAGCCAGGAGATACACTCCAGCTGGTGTATGCACTTGTGTATCTTTCAACCAGTTTTGTTCTAGAGGCATTTTTTCCCCAATCATGTCAATGCACCCCTTCCCCCCCCTTTTATTCTGTTTGTTTGTCATGGTAGCAGCCTAGCAGGATAGTCTGTTATTGCATCAAACTGGAAATAAAGAAAAGAAAAAAAGAAAGAATATTTATTGCCAAGATAGCTGGTGTTACTGCCAACGTAATTATCAAATCCGTCGGTCAAACGTAACCAGGTCAGAAACTAATACCAGTGAGGTCAGACCAGAGCTATGCAGCATTTGCACATATTAGAATCAGGTGCTCTCTACAAATATCAGAAATTAGTGAGTTTGTGGAAGCTACAGCTGGCTTGTAATTTGTTCTGCAGATTCTGCTACTTTATTCCGAATCCAGTGGTACACTGTATTCTGCATGTTTCTGTTGTCTCTCGGAGTTATCTTTCAAACACTACTATCCTACTTTCCTCCTAATGTGGTGGTTTTGAAATCCTACTTGTGTGGAAATTTTGCTCCAATTTTCTCCTACTTTTGAAAGGTGGTTGTTATCTCTATTGACTGTCCCTTTCTACTTTCCTTTTCTTTATCTTGGTGGTGACAGTCCTTATGAAAAAAAGGAACAGGAGGATTCGTCCAGTATCAAGTGTGGTATGTATAAGGCTCCCTCCCCTCCGCCCCCCCCCCAAAAAAAACCCCAAATATGTTTGGTTGTACTTGATGACTGGAGCCGACGTAATGGGGTGACCCATTTCTTTGTGTGTGTGTGTGGTTGTGTGTGTTGTGGTGTGGTGTGTGTGTGTGTGGTGTGGTGTGTGTGTGTGTGTGTGTGTGTGTGTGTGTGTAGGTGTGTGTGGTGTGTGTTGTGTGTGTGAGCTCGTGTGTGTGTAATTCACAATAAAAGTTACATTGAAAAGCTGGAAAAATGCTGAAACAGACAAAAAGTGTTATTGACACAGAAGCATTATGTGTTCTGACAGCAGCCCATCAG
>JZLH01S0042133.1:45600-59918 GCA_001188425.1 Eucidaris tribuloides
TTCTACTCATACAAAACAGTGCATACAACAACAACCCATATTTTGTAACCCCAATATTTTTTTTCTGTATGATTATGTCATTTATTTTTGTGCTGTGGCTAATTTGTCTTGTTTTTGTACGGAGCTAATGAAGTCTGGAATAAAGTTATTACAATTAATTTGAATGTCAGTAAGCCCCTCCCCCCCCCCCCCCCCTAACACACTCCTTCTCAACTGGTATTTTAAATTGCAGGTTGCTTTATTTCAAGCCTTTAACTTGCGTGCCCCTACTATTCTACTTTTTCCTACTTCTTGTTGAAGATCTTAATTCCCCCCCCCCCCCAAAAAAAAAAAAAAAAATAAAAATAAATAATAAATAAATAAATTAAATAAAATAAAAATAAATCCTTGTTTTCTACTTGTTCCTTTTACTTTTTTTTTAATAAACTTAAGTTTAATAGTCTTGTGTGAGTGTCTTTACATTGTTGTATGCTGAGCATACTGTAACTACCACCATCACCTATTTGTGAAGGCGACATTTGTCTTCTGCAGATTCTGTACTTTATTCCGAATCCATGGTACACTGTACTTCGTGCATGTTTCTGTTGTCTTCGGAGTTACTTTTCACAAACACTACTCATCCTACTTTGCCTCCTAATGTGGTGGTTTTGAAATCCTACTTGTGTGGAAATTATTTTGCTCCCAATTTTCTCCTACTTTGAAAGGTGGTTGTTATCTCTATTCTGTCCCTTTCTACTTTCCTTTTCTTTATCTTGGTGGTGACAGTCCTTATGAAAAAAAGGAACAGGAGGATTCGTCCAGTATCAAGTGTGGTATGATATAGGCTCCCTCCCCTCGCCCCCCCCCCCAAAAAAAACCCCAATAATGTTTGGTTGTACTTGATGACTGAGCCGACGTAATGGTTGACCCATTTCTTTGTGTTGTTGTGTGTGTTGTGTGTGTGTGTGTGTGTGTGTGTGTGTGTGTGTGTGTGTGGTGATGTGTGTGGTGATGTGTGTGTGTGTATTGTGTGGTGTAGGTGTGTGTGTGTGCTGTGTGTGTGTGTGTGTGTGTGTAATTCACAATAAAAGTTTACATTGAAAAGCTGGAAAAATGCGAGAACAGACAAAAAATGTTATTGACACGAAGCATTATGTGTTCTGACAGCAGCCATCATTAACTGTCTTGAGCCATCATTAACCTGTCTCTGAATTCCAGTTTCATGTGTGACCTTTTACCACGATAGCCTGATAAAGTCACACATCTTATGAAACATACACATAGAAAAAAATTCTTTGGGTACAATATCAAACTTTTGCAACCTGTCAAGGGTATAAAACTGTTAATTTTTCAGGACATTTCTCTTTTATACCTTTTATCGTAATTACAATATTTGGCACTTTCCTTACATTTGGGTTGTGCGACTTTATCAAGGTATCGTGGTGATGGGTCACATGTTTAATATGAACTTTGTACTGCAGGGATGCAACTGTGAAGTAAAGATTGTGTCCATGATGAAATAAGCATATCAACCAAAATAGCTCATTTATGAAGTAAAGATTCACATGAATTACCTCTCACACAGCCTTAACCCTAACTAGGCCTGTGAGGTCATAGGTCAAAGGTCACAAGGGCTTATACAAACCTCATTTGGTTTCATTGCCAAGGTAACTTAAATTTCTGATCAAATAGGGTACATGCATGCATAAGGCTTTTCAGTCCAGTTGGGTGGCAGTGCTGGCTGCAGAGGCATACCCTTCGTCTGCATGCAATCGAACTGCTGTAGTTTATTGCAAAGCTTCCATTTTTCCGCAATACGGAAAATGGAGAAAAATCGCGGAAATGGGAAGTGTAACGCGGAAAATAGGAATCCTGAAATGCCGAAGCATTAACCTTAAACTTGATACGAAATTACAAAATAAACAAAAAGTAAAATGTCTAAAATCATTCTCCAATTAAATACCATTATTACGTAGAATTAGAGTAAATTAAATGACCCTAGCAAACCTCTCTGCAGGCCCCTCTGTCGGTCGTCTTTCTCACTACCATGACTATGGCTGCTCCATTTCACTGAGGCTGAGTTGTAATACTGCAAGTAATATAGGTATATATGGTGTTTATATGCATGATTTTGAGTAACGAGGAAAATTGCAGAGAATGGAAAATTTGAACAACGGAATTTTGATTTTGTAAAATGGAAAAATTGAGGCCTTAGTTCATGGATCAAATCTAAATAACAGTTTTGTGTGTAAATGCATGGACCTATGGTAAATGTAAGTGAAATTCAGTTTTTAATGATATATGATCACCCTATTACTCTTTAGATTCTGTAATTCACATAACACATCCAGTTTTTGGTTATTCCCACAGTCATTGACAGTGAAAAATTGGAAATACAGTGTAATAATAAAAAAAAAGACATGAGTAATAATAATAAGGAATCAGCTGTATCTTTATGCTTGATAGGTTAGGTGAAAATGCATAGGGCCCTATTTATTTATTCATATCCTTCCCATGTAAAAGATGAGTTAATATATTGGTGAGATAGGAAGCTGTGTTCTTTATAAGTGTGTCAGTTAAAAAGAAAATATTAATTGGATTTTAATGATTTTCTACGATTTGGGGGCAAAACAATACATGAGCTTTCTAATCATTGTACAATTTGACAAATGGCAAAGATGAATTTATACTTTACAGAATAAATGCATCATAATGGAAACTGATAACAACTTGGATTTGAATTATAAGACACTATTTATTGTTTTGGGACCAGGAACAGAAGCAAGATCCTAGTCCAAGACCAGAGTCAGGTCTCAAGGGTTTAGTCCAAGCGTGCCCTGGTCTGAGAGAACTGGAGTTGATGAACTTGCATGTAAAAGTCCACTTGTCTTCTCCCCTGCAAGGTTGTTTCAGGTATCTCATCATGGTGTAGAATTTTATTGACTCTTTTGATCTCTCTTTGGGTATGAGAGTACAAACAAACACGAGATATGAGTTGTAGATCTAACTTTGTTTGTACTACCTAAGATGCTTGAATAAACTGTTTTCTTGGAGAAAAGCAGCATAATAACGTAAGTTAAATCTTGTTAATTTCTTCAGCGGAGAAGTGCTTTTAGTTTCAAATAGTTCTGTCATGTGCAAAGCACTTGGAAACTTTGTATTATGTATTAACCTTCAAGGCAAATATAGATAGTAGTGTACCGGTACTGTACTGTAAAATATTCATATATGACCCTTCGTCACGAAAGGCAACATTTAGGTGTTGGATGTGTAAGTTGTTGTGTTTTTCATAAAGTCTGAAAGCTTGAAACTGTAAGCTGTTAAATGGTGTACAAGTTATCAACAGTACATGGACAAAGTAAACCCATTTAAAGTGCCATTCACAAGTTCGAAGCATCACGTATAATGAGACAAATATTTTGGTAGAGTCACAGGGGTCAAAGGTTAAGGTCAAGGGTCAAAGGTCAATGAACTTTGTCCTAAAATTCCATTTTCTGCCTATAAGTTCAGTAAGGAGTGTTCACTGTTGTTGTAATTTGGTGGTTAGGTTCAAAACCAAAAGACAAATATTTTGGTAGAGTCACAGGGGTCAAAGGTCAAGTGTCAAAGGTCAATGAGCTTTGTCCCAAAATGCTATTTTCTGCCTATAAGTTCAGTAAAGAGTGCTCACTGTTGATGTAATTTGGCGGTTAGGTTCAAAACGAAAAGACAAATATTTTGGTAGAGTCACAGGAGTTAATGTTCAGGGTCAAGGGTCAAAGGTCAATGAACTTTGTGTCAAACCTATAGCTTCAGTTAGGAGTGCTAACTGTTGAGGTTGTTAGCTCCTACATAGTGGGCACACAGGGCGGAGGCATACCCATCGACTGCGTGCAGTCGAACTTTTCTAGTTTGTATTTGCAAATACTTGTGATTTTGAGCAAAATGACTTTTTTCTGTGGAATGACTTTGTGTACACTTTATTGGGAAATAGATAAAAATTCTTTTTTTTCATGCTAAAATACCTTTTTCCAGACTAAAAATACTTTTTTATTTGTAAGAGGTTGGCATCTCTGAAAATAGCACGTACAATGAATTACAGTTTTGTGTTTCTGTGTGTAACAGGAAACATCAAATTTGCACTACTTGCGAAATCACCACACCGCTGGACGACCAGAGTCTCTCAGCCCTCGGCGGTCTCAGAGAACTCCGCCGTCTAACTGTGACTGGTCTACGTGGGGTCTCTCAGGGTACCGGGTTTGTGGCCATCACGAAGCAATGCCCAAGTCTTACCTTCCTCTCACTGGCGGATGTTGGTCCACAAGATGAGTGTACATGGATGCCAGGTTTTTGTGAGGCATTAACGCATGCACACAGCCTGCAGGATCTCAGGTACGGCTTAGTATTGTGACAAAGTGTTTTTAAAAAATGGTGAATATAAAAGACATCATATAACAATATTTCCAGCTGTCAGATAGCAAAGTTTGACAATTTTTTGAATGGGGCTTCCACAATATTATGTTATGGCTAGCCTGTACTCTACTGGGCTATTTGGCTCCATGAAAATACTGCCACCCCCCTCTCCTTTATGATCCGGCTGTCGTCCGCACTATCGCAACGGAAATCGGCACGCACGCGCCACATACTCTACAAAATTGTATTGTTATTTTTTAAAGAAATAATGTGGTTTGATTAATAATGCTAATGTATGCATGATTTATGAATGAAATGCTCAAAGCCACTAAATAAAGCTCCAAATGTGCTAATTTTGGGTCTAGATACTCTCTGTAGTGTTCTTAGCAAATTTATCACCAAAACTTTAAGATATCCAAACTTCTTCTTCTATGTATTTATGCGTTTTTTTTTTTTCAATTTCTTATGCATTTCTTTGTTTTTTGGACATTTTGTTTTTTATTGTTTTTTTCAAGGAAATTTATTGGTGACACTGTTATGATCATAAATAGCATAAAATTAATCAATTTGAATCAGTAATAGCAAAAATATTTCTACATCTAATGATAGGAGGAAGTTTTTTGGCTGAAAACACAATTTGTATTGAAATTGTACATGAAATCACATCTTTGAGCAATTTTTGGTACAACATGCATGCACAAAATTATGCGTAACTCCAGAACCACGTACCCGGACGTCACAAAGATGGTCTTAAAAGATGTGGGAGATTTGAAGGAAAAGAGTGCCAAAACGTTGCAGCGAGAGCTTTTCGTATTAAAGATATATCACATGAAACGTTGAGGAAGGCCTCCAAGGCCCCCCATGCAGTTAGGTATGGAACAGCAATACGGATAAATTGCCTTGCTGAAGGACGAACATGCGCATGGTGGGAATGGACCCCAAGCCTCTCAAAGCAGTTCTAACAATCCACTACACTATGAAACCTGGTGGAGAGGGGAGGGGTAAATCAAACATTTTTCCAACATGTTAATTGACGTCTTGTTATGTTTTTCTTTTGTTGTAGGGTAGAGCACAAGAACATGGATATACCTGGTCAATTTCAGCAATCACTTGAGAACTGCAGGAACCTCAGAAGATTGTGTGTCATCACAAAAACTGGAAGGTGAGTATGTCAAGTAAGCTGAAGAAAATAAAAGTATATCTCAAATTGTCTCTTTCTTGGCCTTTCTTATTGATCCCCCAATTTTGATACCCGAGCTAAATGAAGTTTGAAGGGGGTATAGAGTAATCAGCTTACAGTTGGGCAGTTGGGCGGGCAGTCATTCAGTTGCAAAATCTTGAGCATCAAACTACTTTCTCAGTGTTTGAGCGATACTCATGAAATTTGGCACACACATTGGTCTTGGGATGAAGATGTGCAATACATATTTTTTTGATGTGTCAGAAGTTACATTTTCATAGGAATGGCTTATAGCACTAACTCAAGAAAAATACTTCAGATCAAACTGCTTCCTCATTTGGGGGCAATGCTCATGGAATTTGGCACACTTGCAAGACACACACTTAACGCATTGAAAACTGCATTACCATGGTAACGGCATATTATGGCAATAGATTGGACAGAAATGTTGCTAGTCAAACTACTTTCACCTTTTTTGAGCTATGTTCATGGAATTTGACACACATATTAGTCTTTGGGAGAGGATGAACGAGATATATTTGTAATCTTTCACCATAAAACGCATCATAAGTCGGAAAAATAGAAATTTTGTTTTTCATACAGTCTTAAAATCGAGATTCTATGCTTTAAAATGATGTATAATTTGTCTAAGATGGATGAAGCAAACCCATTTAAAATCTCGCTCACAAATATGGACTATTACCCAAGCAATTATCAGGAAAGTGGAGAAAAACAGCTGCAAAGATAGTGCTCATTCATGCAAAACGGTAGGCTTTTGATAACTTTTATGTTGAAAGCTTGGTCAAAACTAGTTACTTTCCAAGGGGACTGTGGATTGGACAATCCTTTCTGGCTCTTATAGTCACCATCAATGTAAAAATTCATAAAGGTAGCTTTATGATGATACCAAAATTATTAAAAGGGGACTTGAAGATGTTGGAAAACAACCAGTTGTATTTAGTGTTACATTGTGGTTAATCTTGCGACGTGGAGGTCAAATTTGGCCAAATTTTTAAGCTTCCACAGACAAATGTTGAACTTCAATTCAAGAAAAATCATACATCTAGATCGTTTCTGGTCCTCAAATTTTGACAGGTGAAAGATGAGTGTGTGTACTTTTAGAAAGTATAGAAATCTTAGAATGAACTTTTGCAACCCAACTCAACTATTTAACCGCGTTTACACGAAAACGTCCGTTGCAACTTATTGATCGTTTTGTGCTGGCAGGTCACATTTAATTTTTTTTCTGAGGGGCAGTCAACAGATTCAGATGGTTCTTTTAGGAATTGCTTCACAGGCACTGTTGGCGTAGCAATTTATAATCACATGTAAGTTTCTGTTTTGACTGCTATTGTTCTCAAGTCACTGGACCATAGACCTTTTTTTAGGGGGGGGGGTTGGGTGCATGTGATACCACTGGTACTCATAGGGATAATTTACTCCGGACTTGTTTAGTGGTATTATTATTACTTGATTGTTTTATTTGATTAAATTAGGATCCTGCAGCCATCGTTTGTGAATGTGTTTGAGAGCTGCCAGTTCCTGCGACTCCTCTTTGTGATCACATCAGAACCATATCCAGTGAGAAAGAAGATCAAGTACGCTGTCATGAGGCGGTATGTACACAAACTATGAAATACAGAACACAATTTTTTACAGTCGGAATATCCCTGAATAATCTTCACTTAGAAGATTCTTCTGCATTATTTTGCTTATGGAGATTAACGTGATTGGCTTTTGCTGTGCCCAAATGTTTGTTCATGAGAGACTGCTGAAAGAAATTAAATAATGTCAAACTTTAAGGATTCAGCTTGATTCCATTACATTCCACAATATTCAAGAATTCTTGGGAAATTACTGTGCAGTGACAATATTGGAAGGATAGCAATATGCTAAAGGTACAACAGTGAATGCTGGGTGGTACGCCTCTACTTTCTTTAGTGCCATTGGAAATATTCTACTATCTAAGTCCATACAGGCAATGTAATGCAAATGGTAGTGAGTATAGTCGAGACCAGAAATCCTGCATCAAAATATGTATATAAACATAAATTATAATAAATAAAGCTAAGAATGCAATCATTTTTGGTGGTACATATGAACAGTTTTATTGCCAAATGGGTTACCTCAACTTAAGTAACTTTGGAGAAAAATGCATTTCTTAGCGAGAGTTACATGTAGTACATGTACATGCACCTATGGAAAAATAAAGTAAAACCCAAAATATTTTGTATTTACTTGTGGAATTTGGCTTCATTTTTCATACTAGTGCTAGGTAAGTAGGTGGTAGATGTGAAGATATGAATAACTCAGCTTGGGTGAAAATGGAGTTAACCTGTTTTGTGATCAAACTGTTCATATACAAATCTATTTTGCAAATTGTACAAGTTTCTTCACTTGCTTTTGCAGGTCACATGTTACGGGGTAATTTCATTTATTCCATGTACAGAATATAAAGTGTCCTATTTTGTAAGACATTATTTATTTACTTCATTTTTTTATCCAGGTTCAATAAGAAGAGGACTTCACTGTCAGTGGTGTTTGGCGAGTATGATCAGCTTCGTTACGCAGTACACCGTTTTGAGGTCGTAAAATCACTAGCCAGTATGGACATGCAGGAGATCATCTTGTTTGGCAGCCATGTTTGCAGTGCATCAAGTCACTGAGGCGAATGGTGAGAAGTATCGACGGTGTACTCACAAATGGAACCAGACCTGTTGAGGATAGTCTGAGAACTCTTGGAGAAAGTTGTGTTTTAAGTGTGTTAAAGCTCAAGTTCAGTTGTGGGGATTTTTTTTTATTTGAAAGCTTTATGTCCAAAGGTCATATCACACCAATTACAGATTCTGAACATCTTTTGTTTTTGTTTTTTCATTAATTAATGAAAAAGCTCGGGGGGGGGGGGGGTGGCAGATAGTATATTATATATCTTACATTATAGCATCCAAAAGGTTAATAAGGTGTTAAGGTTATCCGAGTTATACTACATCAAGAAAGAGCAGAGTCTGCTTCTTTAACCTTAACACCTTATTAACCCTTTGGATGCTATAATGTAAAATATAGTCAAAAATCCCCCCCCCCCATAATTCATTAATTAATTTTAAAAAAAAATGAAACACATTCAGAATCTGTTATTGGTGTGTTATGACCTTTAGGCATAAAGCTTTCAAATTAAACAAAAATCCCCAAAACTAAACTTAGGCTTTAAGTGATATAATGAGTTTTGCTTCAATACTTTGTCTTCTATCTCCAAGTGTGGTTGAAATGCAAAATTATTGACGGTGGAACTGTCAAAAGATATGCTGCAGACAGATATATGGTGATGTTTTCAGATTGTTTTCACTGTGAGCTATATTCATCTGAAATGTCTTTCAAATCTGTAAAAGGTGACTCCTGTTAAGTCCTCAGGACCGGCAGTTTTCTTTTGCTGTATCAAAATTTCATTATCACCGAACTGTTAAAGTGTACAAAGATATACAGATAATAATTTTACTTCGTTGCAACAGGAATTTTGTTATAACCATGTTCGTTATAACAGGAGTGCACTGTATTATTATGATTTTATGGTAGATTTTTTTATTTTTCGCAAGTGTATTTTGATTGCCATATCTGTGAGATAGAAAACAAACAGCTCTACATCAAATCGTCGTTAGTGTGAATGAAATACCAAAGCATGGACTCGTTGGAACTGTCAAAGTTTATATTGCATTATGTTGATGTTGTTTTCATAGGCTGGTTTGTTAGTTTAACTGAAAGTTGGCTGTTTTCACCTGAAATGTCTTTCAAATATAATGTTATCTCAGATGATTTTTATTAAGAATATTTTGACTACCATATCTCTGAGACAAAAAAAAAACACTCAACACAAAACAGACTACCTCATAATGGTGATAAAGATTTCACGGGAACCTATTTCCCTCAAAGAACTTCCATTTATTGGGCTTCCAACTCACAACTGAGGACAATACAGTAAATACCAGTCAAGTATTTTATCAATAAAAATCGTATTTCAGTGGAACATTGGATACTTAACGTTTTGACCTCTAAACAGTGCAATCTGACAGTATTAACATGCAAATGAGAACTTGAGATGCCAAAGTGTGGGTGAAAATGCAAATCTGATGAGTGTATACATCAGACAAAAATGCCCGGTGGGGGGGGGGCGAGTGTCATTACAAGGTGTACAACATGCGTCAGACAACATACTCGCGTACATTGAAAAGGGTATCAAAATCGCCAAAATCAGGTAAAAAGTGTATACTTTTAACAGAATGTTACTATAAAAGGGTATCTTTTCAGACTAGAATACTTGTTTAGGGTTTCTTTTCAGACTTGAATACAGTGGCACTCTCTCGTTAGTAGAAGAAGTCCTTGGGACCATGATATTTGTTTTTATAACGAAATTTCTTTATAGCAGGGTTTGCGCAACATTAAATACAAAGCAAATCCAAGATATGGGACAGAGATTTTATTCTTTATATGAAATTTTGTTATATCAGTGTTCTTTATAACGAGAGTGCACTGTACTTTGTTTAGGGTAGTCTGAGATCGACAGACAATTACACGTTTAGGGTCCATTTTGAAATTCCATACAGGTGCATGGTGTACACCTTTTAAAGACACTGCCCCCCACCCCCCCTGCAAAAAAGTAGAGTTTTATTGGTAACACTCATGGTGCTAAATACAAGCAGTAAGATAGCCATTAAACATTACTGATTGGCTACCACATGAGGGTGTACCTAACTACAGCTACATATCAAAAGGGATGGGTTAAACTAGCTAAATACGACTTAAACTTTTGCAAGTCATTATAGGACAACTGTTTCACATGCAATTATAATTACAGGGTTGGCAATTTCCCAGGAAAAATCCAATATTTCCCGCCCGGGCAGGAAATAATGGGAAATACTGTGAAGTACTCGGAATGCATAGGGAGGTAAAGAGACTTGTATAAACTTCTTGGGAAAATTCCTGGGCAATACCTAAAAATATTCAAGAAACTTACATTTCATTGTATTTCCAACTATTTCCCATTTTCTTCAAAAATTATTTAGGCGGTATTTACCACGAATATTTCCTACTCTGGCCAACCCTGTATATTTATTTAATTATTTTGTGCAGACTATAGCTGTACATGCAATATCAATTGGAATTCATGTTCACTTGGTAACATTGAAGAGAAAAGAATATTCTTATGAAATGAACTCTCACAAAACTTCGCAGAAAATGACCCCATACGGTAACGTAGAGTTATGCAGAGTCATGTGTATGAAACAAAAGATACGTGTGCTGTAGCTGAGTATGACAGCTCATTCACAGTCGAATATTAGTGCATATGATTACAGGGTACCCATACAAACCTATTAACTTTGTATCTGTATTCAGGCTATGTACAAGTGCCAAACCATTATTTCATAAATGTACAAATGTTGCAGTTGTTCTTTGCATGCTTAAATGATTGTTATGTCATGTAGCGAAATGGTTAGTCAAGCTTTACCATTAACAATTTTTTTGTGCAACTTCAGAGTTTCTTGAAATTGAAAGTGTGGTTAAAGTGTTTTTGTCAGTGAGATATTTATAGCAATTATTGTCTGTTTTTTACAAGAGAGGCTGGTATAAACTGTAAATACATGTATTAAAAGATGTAATTTATTTGTATTTCTATTGACCAAAGAGGTATCAGCTTTATCTTGGCTTTTAAGTTATTGTTTAAGGAAAAAGGTAAGATTTTTGTGGAGATACGATTTATACATAAATCGAAAAGTTCATTGTTTATACCTGTTGGCAAAGTTATACATTATATGCACGTTTCTTGTTCTTTTTATGAACCAAAGAGCCATACTTTTTGTACTAGAACAGTACAGTAAAAAGTGGACAAATAGCATTTGATGTCATTAAAACAGTTTTTAGTTAAAATGACACAATGGAATCATTTTCTTGTAGTATGTTTCTAAAATTATTAATGCCTGTTGAAGTTCTTTATTATGGGCCTACCGCAAACGAAGTTGCCGGAGGCATCAATGTTTTCGGGTTGTCCGTCCGTGCGTGCGTCCGTCCGTACCGTCCGTTACGATCTCCGTATACCGCGATAACTTGAGAACCCCCGATCAGGATTATGAATGTAACTAGGACCAAGTATAGAACTATGACCACAATGAACGATTACATTTTAGAGCTGAAAGAGTAAAGGTCACCAAGCGCCTTAAATATGGTAGATCTTGGGCTCGTTATCACTCTCCAAACCGCGCGATCAACATATGAGAGACGGACTGTCGGATATGTCACTGTGAGTGAACTTGTGGTGAAAGTATGTATTATAAGAGGCACCAAATGAAATCTGAATAGATTTTGGAGCTGAATACAGGTCAAAGGTCAAAGCACCAGGCCTAAAATATGTCTAATATTGGGCTCAGTATACCGCGATAAACTTGAGAACGGCCGGTTGAATTTTTCATGTAGCGTGGGATGAAATTAATGTATTAGTGAAGGACAGTGAATCTGATTAGATTTGGAGTTTTCAAAGGTCAAAAGTCCAAAAGTCACCACGGAACCTTAAATATGTCTGATTTGGGCTCAGTTACCTACGCCAGGAACATGTACGCGATAACCTGAGAGCGGCTGGGTCCGGTATTGTGATGTAATTTGGGATAATATTATTTAAAGTAAGGCACCAATAATACTGATATAGATTTTGGAGCTGAAGGTCAAAGGTCAAAGGTCACCAGGCGCCTCAAATATGTCTGATTTGGGCTCAGTTACCGATGATAACTTAGAGAACGCACAGTCAGAATTTTTAATGTACTTGGGTGAAGTATGTATTAATGAAGCAGTCCAAAACTGAACTGATTAGATTTTGGAGGTCAAAGGTCACCGGGCCGTTAAATATTCTGACTTGGCCCCTCGTACCGTGATTACTGCAGACGCAGGCTGGTCGCGACTGTCAATGTAACTTGGGTGAAGTAATATGTATTATGAGGACACCCAATGAACTGATTAGCTGTTTGGAGACTGAAAGTCAATAGGCAAAGTCACCGCGCCCTAAAAATATGTTCTGATGTTGGGCTCGTACCGTGGATAACTTGAGAAACAGGCCAGTTTCGGATTTTCAATGTAATACGTGGGTGAAACTAATGTACATGTGATTATAAGAGCACCCAAATAAAATGACTAGATTTGGGAGAGCCGAAAGGTCAAAGAGTCAAAAGGTCACCCATGGCGGGCATTTAAGTATGTCTGATATTGGATCTCATTACATAGTGATACACAATTGAAGTAATGAAATTTTCTGATTTGTATGATAACTTGGAGAAGTATACAATATTAAGACTCAATTTCTGATCCGTTTTGGAGTTGAAAAGTCAGAGGTCAAAGGTCCACACAGGTCCTTATGTCCGAATTGAAGCTCATTGTCCACAGATAATTTAAGAACTGCTTAAATTGGATTTACTGTAACTTGTCTAAGGGTTCACAATCGGCTTATGCCTTATTTATCTAATTAAGTCCTTAGCTACCATGGTAAACCCTTGAAGACTTCTCAAATTACTTCAATTGGATGGAGTGGCAGCGGACTGGGTCGAGGCATACCCATCGACTGCGCGCAGTCGAATCTGCTCTAGTTTTAATCAATATTCATGGTTACATGGAATTTCTTTAACCAAGATCAGTTGCCATTAATAAAAACAACAATCTCTTGGATAATTCTTGTAGTACTATTTCTAGAAATAAGATTTATGTGAAAGAATAAAAAAAATAGCATTGCACTCTAACTGCATGAACATCCATATTACTACCAGGCATTTATATGTTAAATACCCTCCCTACTCAAAAGTATTGCAACATACACTATAACGCATACATTTTGAGTTGAAGGGGCCTTTCTGTGATGATTTCCTAATGAAGTTTATTATTGGAAAATAACAAATTATTTGAATGGAAATCAATGAATATACAGTAATTTCTCCTTTCTTCTCCAAGGTGGAGAGATTATCAAATGCAGACGGACCCACGACAGAGGGGCTGGACAATAAAATTTAACATTTTTTCGTCTCCCTGTAGGGGTGGGGTGTTTATTCACTCTAGATGTCATTTATATCATATTTGCCATCAAACGGTTTTGATGGTTTGAAAAGACTTCCTACTAACTAAAAATGCCAATATGCTCCTTTGATGCGGTCCCAGAAAGAAGACACCACGCCGCAAAGAGGAAAGCGCCTCCTATCTTCATAAGACAGTGAAATGGGAGAATAAGGCTACTAATTCAAGATGATGGCCTTTCTTCTTCTTCGCGGCGTGGTGTCTTCTTTCTGAGACAGCTTCAAAAGACATATTGACATTTTTTGTTGTTGGAAGTCTTTCCAAACCATCAAAACCGTTTGACGGCAAAATATGAAAGCGAATTACGATGCTAGTGTGAATTAACACTCCACTCCTGTAGAGAGGTGAAAAAAATGTTAAATTGTTTTGTTTAAGTCCCTCTGTCTTGGGTGCACCTGTATTTGATAATCTCTCCGCCTTGGAGAAGAAAGGAAAAATTATATTCATTGATTTTTTTTCAAATAATTTGTTATTTTCCAATAATAAACTTCATTAGGACATCATTACAGAAAGACCTCTTCAACTCAAAATGCATGCGTTATAGTGTATGTTGCAATACTTTTGAGTAGGGAGGGTATCTCACATAGTCTGTGCACTGTGCAGATATCGAAAACAACTCCTCAAAGAGATACTTTTGGTATTGTTGTCATGACCAATATGAAAGTGCCAACTC
>JZLH01S0042133.1:59943-74883 GCA_001188425.1 Eucidaris tribuloides
CTCAAAATGCATGCGTTATAGTGTATGTTGCAATACTTTTGAGTAGGGAGGGTATCTCACATAGTCTGTGCACTGTGCAGATATCGAAAACAACTCCTCAAAGAGATACTTTTGGTATTGTTGTCATGACCAATATGAAAGTGCCAACTCATAAAACTGGCTGCAAATAAATCTTGCCGGTTTTAAACATTAAGTTAATTGATTTGCTAGATATAATTTGTATTTATACATCCACACAGCATTTTTTCCACTGCATTGTGTGTTTCTTTGGCCGCCAAATTGTGCAGTGTAAGTTGGTCGTTATATTTCATGGCATATGTTAATACAAATTTCTGTATTCCAAAGTTGACAATAAAATAGTTTATTCATACATTTCATTGAATTTGTCCTGTGTCTGGTTCTCTTCTTTTCTCCAAATCTGCAAAAAACAAACAAAAACCAAAAAACATGGGGAAGGAGCTTTTGCACACACTGGACCTGCTTTTTCAAATAATCTACCTACAGTTATTGAAAGTTGCAATCCTCCACATTCATTCAAAATCAGTCTAAAACTTACTTCTTTAGTGCTTTCCACTGATACAAGTAATTTCATATTTCTCCTTTATTTCTGTTTTTCTTACTCCCTTATCTTTTTGGTCTACACTGCACCTAGAACATTCCATAGTGTGGATTTGGCGCATTATGAATCATGTGTTAATTATAATAATAATCATAAAAATATTATTATTATCATCATCATCATCATCATCATTACTTCTCTGATAGACAGAAATCTCTTGTACTCCTCCAGCAGCACAATAAAGCACAATGCCCTCGAGTTATACAGGGTATATGAAGGACATGTCTGTAAAATGGGATCAGCTAATTAGGCGCTAGTGCATTAACGTTAACGTTAATGCACTAGCGCCCTATACCGCATTGTCACTTCTTATTCCTCGAGCTCCATAGACATAGATTACATCCCTGGTCCGGAGACTCTTTGGTCTCTCATCTCTCATTACATCAAACGATACAACTGTTTAGGTCGCTATCGATATCGGATATTGAATCGATATATATTCGCAAAGGTAGCAATCGATGAGCTAAAGTACAGGTCGGGGGCGTGGTTAACTTCAACATGACGTAATTGTGCAGAGTATGGAGCGTTGATTTAAATACAGGTTATATAGTAGGGTTTGTGTGTATTATACCAAAGTGTCATAAATACGAGCTAAAGTAGAGGTTGTATGAGCGAGAGTACAGTATGTGCATGTGTGAAAACAGAGTGTCCATAATTAAGAGCTAAAGTAGAGGTTGTATGAGCTAAAGTAGGGTATGTGTGTGTTGTAACATACACACAAACTCTACTTTCGCTCATACATGTACAACCTCTACTTTAGCTCTTATTTATGACACTCTGTTATACATACATACCTACTTTCGCTCATACAACCTCTAATTTAGCTCGTATGTATGGTACTCTGTAATAAGACACACACATACCATACTTTAGCTCAAACAACCTCTACTTTAGCTCGTATTTATGACATTCGGTAATAACACACACACATACCATATTTTATCTCATACAACCTCTACTTTAGCCCTTATTTATGACACTGTGTTATAACATACACACATGCCCTACTTTAGGCTTTATAGCGCATACAACCTCTACTTTAGCTCTTATTTATGGCACTCTCTTATAACATACACACATACCCTACTTTCGCTCATACAGTACTTCAGCTCGTATTTATGACACTCTGTTATAACACATGCACATACTCTTCTCTCGCTCATACAACCTCTACTTCAGCTCGTATTTATGACACTTTGGTATAATACACACAAATCTTACTATAAATCGCTTAATACAACCTCTATTTAATTCAGCGCTCCATACTCTGCACAATTCCGTCATGTTGAAGTTAACCACGCCCCTCTATTTTACAGTCAGTCAGCAGTGCATCAAAAATCCCTTCCTTTTGTGCAGGGCGTATTCGTGGGTGAACGTGCTGTGCATATATAATGAACTGGGACATATCATTTTGAAACTCTAAATAAACTTAGAAAATTCTAATAGTTTAGTCTGATACATCACTTTAAATGAGATATTTCAAGCTTTCCAGCAATATCTTTTAATTTGACATTTGCATTGCTTCCAAATGTGTAAATAAAGGTTCAAATTTGATGTTAAGATTTAAATTTTAATGAATTTTTGAACAGTTAAAAGTCTAGTTAAGTATTCTTGCATCTCACTAATTTTTACATTACTGTAAAGAGCAACAATTCATCTTTCTTTGTATGCTATTTGTTTTGCTATTCATGTTTTATACAGGTCAGGATCCAGCAAAGTACAACATACATGTAAGTACATAAATGCCACTCAGTAAAATATTAGCATTTCACTGGATGCTGTGGTTTCCTACTAAACTGTGATTGGCCAGAGAGAATACAAAACATGCCTTCACTGCATGCAATGGGCAAGAGGTTTACATAAAGGTCATCACAGCAGGTGGTCTTGTTTTGAATTACCCGCCACTGGTGTTGAGTCAGCCAATCACATACCAGGATTGCAGAAATCCATGTTCATATTTTGCATCTGATATTTTGCTGGATCCTGACTAGTATGGGACATAAATAGCAAAACAAATGTGATAGAAAGAAAGTCGAATAGTTGGTCTCTACAATGATGTAAAAATAAGGGAGATGCAACCAGATTAAGCTTTCATTTGAGTTTGATAAACTGAAAAGAAAATTCATTTTTTTTAATCATTTTTTTTGACCTCAAGTTTTATAATCTTACCAGTGATCAAACTAAATGAAACACATGTAGGCATAAACTTTGAAGTGTCTGCTATGTTGTCATTTAAATTTCTTTATTAAACACTACTGTGATCATGAATTATTGTAACTTCAAAAAGAAGTGTCTCAGCTCATTAAGTATGCAAAGCGCACAGAGAAGTCTTGTGTGCTGTGTTCGGTGCCTCATTATACCTCATTTGCATACACACTGCCGACTGACTGTTTGGCTCATTGATTGCTACTCTATTCGCAACGTCTATGGAACACACGCACGACAAAAATATGAATGAAAAGAAAACAAGTAAAAGAAAAAAGAAAAAAAATATGTTACCCCGGAGTTGTGGAGGCAGTGCCATTGCAAGGTGTACACCATGCACGTGTGAAAAAAAAAGCGTAAAAAGGGTTGTTTTTCACGGTCAGGTGGTGTACGCGCGTACAGTGAAAAGGGTATCAAAATCACCAAAATCAGGGGGGGGGGAAGGGTAGGCCTATACATTTAAGGTTTAGTTTGAAAGGGTATATTTTCAGACTTAAATAGGCCCTACTTGTTTAGGGTATTCAACAGAAGGTTAACTTTAAAAGGATATCCTTTTCAGACTTGAATAGTTGTTTAGGGTATTCTGAGATCGACAGATAATTACGATTTTATGGTCCATTTGGAAATCCTTTACACGCGCATGGTGTACATCTTGTAATAACAGTGCAGACTCTGCTCTTTCAAATGAGGTATAACTCATGTAACCTTAATACCGTATTAACCCTTTGGATGCTATAATGTAAAATATAGTCGAAAATCTCGGGGGTCCCCCCTCCCTCCCCCAAGATTTTTCATTAATTTAAAAAAAAAAACTAAAGACATTCAGAATCTGTTATTGCTGGGAAATGACTTTTGGGCATAAAGCTTTCAACAAAAAAAAGTCAGTGAAAAAAAAAGGAACGAAGACAAAAAAATCACGATATATGTGCCCCACCCTCATTCGCAAGGAGGCAGCAATTGCTCCTCCCCCATGAAACCTTAATTTCTTATACAATATTAAGCCATTCCGACAACCGCAATGGTAAACAAATAAAATAACAATTATTTAAACTTTCACAAAATGAAGTGTAATTTATTTTCTTATGCAAATAATGTTGTACATGATCACTCCAAGTGTAACTGAAGAGGAGCATCACACACACACACACACACACACAATGGCCAACCTGACAAACATCTAGACATACAATTATTTCATTTCATTTTCATTTCATTTATTTACACAATATCTGCAACAAAATTTCAAAATTGTATAAAGTCACAATTATTTGCGATATAAAGAAAAAATCACTGATATCATTTACATTTCGACGCAAGACATGGATTATTTAACATGGTAACTATTTCCAAACGGAATGATTATATTCCTCGTTATAACGAGGACCTAATTACCCTGTTATGTTAGGCTTCTCACTATGTCTGGGTACAAATTCAAAAACAAAGAAATGTAAAGAGTTGGGACATACAAAATCACCTTGTTATAAGAGGGTTTTGTTATATCCGACCTCTTTATTACAGGGTTCCACTGTAGCGGCATTATGGAATAATATCCGACAGCCATTCCATAGTGACTCGCGTGACATTTGAACAAAATTTTAAGATTCATTGTATTGCTATTGTGAAACTGGGTTTATTCAAATCAAATGTAATGTTTTTGCATCCAGGCATTGGGAATGCATGTTTTAGTCCAATAATGATTGCTCTATGACTAATAGTTTGTTATTTATTATACTTTTATTTGATGTGACTCGCGTGACAGGAAAGAAAAGAAGAATTTTGACAGTACTTCAGTCAAATAGATTTTCCTATGAAACTACAAGTGTGATTTAAGTAATCTTCACTGATCTAGAACTGAATTCCCTAATACTATTATGCATAAGAAATGGCCCAAAGAAAATGTGACCCGTGTGATATAAATGCGTGACTCGCGTGACACAGTTGCTCATTTTAGCTGTCAATGGGGTTTAAAGACTTAAATTACGATGTTATATTTAAAGGGAGAAGGCGCCGGCAACTAACAGGCATAAGTTAAAGGTATTGGCTAACATTTACCACAGTTAAAAAAATCTGAGCTACGTGATTCCCCTTGCTACCATTGTCTTTGATAAGGTCTAAAAATGACGCCCTGAAAAAATTGTATTTCAAAATGACTATTTAGTGCTTCAAAAAAGTGAAAATCGTAAGTTGATCGGATTCATCTGCCCCTTTTCTCCCATAGACTTACTGTGTGTACACCTACACGTAGGCTATTTAAACTCGCCCTGAGTTTTAATTGTTTATTCATGCATAACTTGCCATTGGCAGTGTAACTTTCCAAACTTTTTTTTATTCTAGGGTGTTTATTTGTCCATATGAACACTACTATGTAGTTCAGATATCAAAATTTGACAATTTTTAAAATTGAAGCTCCACAATGTTAGCTTATCACTTTAAGAATAAAAATGACATTGTGAGTATTGTGAGAATTATGGTACATGGTGATATAGACAGCCTAAATATGGGGTACTGTGTGATACTCACCCTCAGCAAGGCCCTATAAATTACTTTAATTTGTGTTTATTTTACGTCTTTGTAAGTTTTACCCTAAGACAAAACTTGCAGAAACAGCTATAGGGGAGGAGCTTATCAATTCAAACAGTGCATACAGTACCACGGTGCGGCTAACACACGTCGCGTGGCATGCATTGGTCACGCATGGTCAGCTCCCTGCAGTGCACGTGCAATCTGATTGGTTGGCAAGAACTCAAATATTTTCTTAACTTATGCCTGTTAGTTGCTGGCGCCTTCTCCCTTTTAATATGATGTAATTGTGAATACCTTATGAAAGAATGTGAAAAGTCAAGTTTTTTGGGGACTTTTTAAAAAGTTACCCATTCTGTGACTCACGTGACATATCTAACGAGTGTTTTAATAATGAAATAGGGGTATTGGGAAAATATGGCAAGCATGTGAAAATAATATCAATTCAAACTGACTGGAAAAGCTTACCTAATGAAATCAGAAAAAGCAATCAGCTTCACTTATTTTCTCAGTTTTTGATCGATATCCTGGTTTGTGACTTGTCCGACATACAGCATGCGTGACTCGCATGACACTCTTTGAGATTGTTTTTCCTTCAAGGTATGCAGGGCAAATGAAAATGTTTATACTTTTCTAGATACACTACCACCACTTCTTCACTTACATATCAAACATCAGCTGAAACTTTTTCTAGTATTTTAGTAATCTTAAAAAAATCCCCTTAGTTTGTGACTCGCGTGACATATTTCGCGGGTGTTTTCATAATGAACTACTGGGAAAACGCAAAAAGCATTTGGAAAATTGTTTGGTGTTTTATCAAATTTAATGGAATAGCTACCTAATAAATGCAGATAAAGCAACATGTCATTAATCAGCTTTGACATTTATTTTCCCACTTTGTGATTTATACCCCAACCCTTCTTTTTTTACCACAAAGTTAATCCATGTTCAGGAGGTTGTAGCTTTAATTCTAATGCTTAATTTAAAAAAAAAAATCTCTGAGATTTAGATGGTTTCAATATTCCTCTTTTGAATTATAACTGACAAAAACTCGCTTCCTTCACTTCAATTTTTGAGTTTGACGTTGACCTTTACATGGAATGGCTGCCAAAAGTAATGTGTGTGAATAAGATTATCAGTATGAAACATCCACATCAAAACAATTGATAACTGACTTTAATTCATCACTTAAACGATTGGTGATTCCCATATCTGCTCTGATCATTTAGAGGTAAAATCATCTGTGACATTTCAAGTGTCTCGAAAAAGTATGTCATTTTCAAAACACTACACCCTCTTTACACCTGGCTTGCATTTCCTACAGTGATTCTTCATTCACATGTAATTATCACTTGTGTGACTAAACACCTTAATACAATATTTACATTTAAATGGCCTTTCCCTATTTTATAAATCTAGGTATGAATACAATATGTTATATGATCTGACATTTTTCATCAAACTGTACACACTAGGCCTTCAACTCTTCTTGGTAAAGAAGGAGAAAACTAGGGGCAAAATTTTCCAAAAAGTAGGAGAAAAGTAAGATTCATTCCACCAAAGTAGGAGGAAAGTGGGATATTTATAAGTAGTGCTTGAAGTAGTAACCCCAAAGAAAATGAAAACATGCAGATTACGCAGACAAATATCTAAGAGTGGTGAATAAGCAGACATGCACAGAAACCATTTTTTCTTCTTAAACAGGTAATGATGGTAGTAACAGTACATGTACTCTCAGCAACAACCTGAAAGAATACTTATACTCACCTCGAAACAAATATTAAACCTATTGCAAAGAAGGTTTTGGGCAAAAAGTACAAACAAGTAGGAAAATAAAGACTTTTAGAGGAAAAAATACGAAAATTAGGATCTTCACCAAAAAGTAGGAAAGTAGGATCAGTTAAAGGCCTGACACATCTTTCCACTTTGATGTTGCTCTTCACTATGAGTCCTCATTTGTGTTGTAAAATTACATTTTCAACCAGTTTGCATTTCAGTAGTACAAGTGTTCATCTGTTGGTAGAATTAATACAAAACTGCATAAGACCCGAGCATAAAATTTGCCATATTTGTGAAAGCATATGGTGCACATTTGTCATTTACAAACAAATGTCATATATCAAACAGGATGAATACCTGGCAGGATGATGAAGGTCTGAAAGTAGACTGGGGATTTTGGTCAGGTGACTAAAAGTCAATATTCTATGGAATTTATTCTACACACCACTGCACACATGATGTTAATTTTAGGGATGTATTGGAGAAAGTAAAATATCATTATTGCAAACTACATGTATTCACAACTACAAATACTCATTTTACAATGAAATGGTCTTTGTCCCCTAAGGGTAAACAAGAGTCAAATCTAAAATTTAGCCTGACTTGGAAAATAACTTGTAATGTCTTTAATACTTGCAAAATGTCATTGAAAAGTATGCCATTTACCAGGTGAAAAGCTCTACAAATTACACATCATTTGCAATGTTTTAATTTAATGACCCATCAAAAGTCTACCATTTTTTTTTAAATTCACAGACGAGCAAAGATAAATCAAACCTATTCCAGAATTGATGCAGAGATATGTACAATGGGCACCGCAAAAGTGCAAACCCAATACACATTGTTGCATATTAACTGGCCTGCGTGAACTGTGTACATACAAAATACCATTGTGGCTGATACTACCACACTGACTCTGAAGCATTACAACGTCTGTTGCAAACCTGTAATAATTTTGTAATTTTCACACAATATTGACAATATTTAAAGGCAGGTTTTTTTTGGAAAGTTTGAATTCCTCAAGTTCAAGATTTTATAAAATAATGGTAAAATATGCATGTGTGTAACTTAAAAGTTTCACAAAAATTGATTTGAACTAGAAAAGTTTGACTGCGCGCAGTCAATGGGTATGCCTCTGCCCATTATACATGTAGCACATAAAACTGGCTCATAGTATGATCGCTACCGACTTTCAAGGAACCAAGTAACTGTAAAGATGATGGGAACAGTTTACTGACAAATGACCTTCAATAGATCAAATACTAAATATAACCTTTCAGAATAAAGTCATCTTACCTCAACCTTTGACCTATTCATCTGCATGACTTTCAACACATTAGTAAGTACTAAACTACCGTTTGGTATTGATAATGAACTTAATGAAGGGAAGTAATGGACTTGCAAATCCCTGACACAATCTTTAAATGGCTTCTCCCCAGTGTGAATTCTTCTGTGGACTGCCATTAAGGTAATCCTTAAATCAAATGCTTTACCACATTCTTTACATTTAAATGTCTTCTCTTCAGTGTGAATCTTGAGGTGTCTATTAAAAATACCTTTTTGACCAAATGCTTTGCTACACTCTTTACATTTAAATGGCTTCTTCCCAGTATGAATCCTCATATGTTCTTCAATACTTCCTGTTTTACCAAATACCATATTCTTTACAATGAAATAGTATCTCCCTAGTGGGAAACCCATGTTTGTTAAAATTGCTTTTCTGGCAAATACTGCTGGCTATTACTTACATTCAATGCTTTTCTTTATTACACCTTATAGACCTTCTGCCTATGTGTAAGTCCTTGATGTGCTGCTTTACCTCTGGATTTCACCGACAACGATGCCTTTATACCACACTGATTTTACAATAAATAAATGCTCTCCAGCGTGAATTGGTCATGTTCTTTAATAAAATTACTTTGTTCCAAATACTTTCTCACATTCTTCTATGGTACCATCCCCAGTACGACAACCTCATGTTGTGTCTAACATTGCTTTTTCTGGCAGCATGCTTTACCTCACTCTTCACATTAATGGTCGCCAATGTCGCATACATCTTTGTTTTGGTCAAATAATGCCTTCTATTAAATGTTTACCACAGTCTTTACATTTAAATGGCTTTTCCCCAGTGTGAATCCTGAGGTGTCGTTTAACATGATATTTTCGACCAAATGCTTTACCACACTCTTTACATTTAAATGGCTTCTCCCCAGTGTGAATCATGAGGTGACTATTGAGATGACTTTTTTTACCAAATGCTTTGCCACACTCTTTACATTTAAATGGCTTCTCTCCAGTGTGAATCCTCATATATTGTTTGAAATGACTTTTTGCACCAAATCCTTTACCATATCCTTTACAATGAAATGGTTTCTCTCCACTTTTTAGGTCAAATGTATTACCACACTCTTTATATCTATAGAGCTTCTCCCTAGTGTGAATCCAGGTGTGCACTGTTAGATGGATATCATGACCAAATGCCTTACCACAGTCTTCATATTTAAATGTCTTCTTGCCATTGTGAATCTCGAGGTGTCTTTTTAGACTACCTGTATGCCCAAATGCTTTGCCACACTCTTTACATTCAAATGGCTTCTCTCCAGTGTGAATCCTCATATGTTCTTTAAAATGACTTTTTCTACCAAAATCCTTACCACACTCTTTACAATGAAATGGCATCTCCCCAGCGTGAAAACGCAAGTGTTGTTTAAGACTGCTTTTCCTGGTACATGCTTTACCACACTCTTTACATTTAAATGGCTTCTCCCCAGTGTGAATCCTCATGTGTTGTGTAAGATTACTTTTTCGGTCAAATGTTTTACCACAGTCTTTACATTTAAATGTCTTCTCCCCAGTGTGAATCTTGAGGTGTTTATTAAGATCACTTGTTTGACCAAATGCTTTGCCACACTCTTTACATTTAAATGGCTTCTCCCCAGTGTGAATGTTGAGGTGTCTATTAAGATTACTTTTTTTACCAAATGCTTTGCCACACTCTGTACATTTAAATGTCTTCTCCCCAGTGTGAATCTTGAGGTGTCTTTTAAGATCACTTGTTTGACCAAATGCTTTGCCACACTCTTTACATTTAAATGTCTTCTCCCCAGTGTGAATCTTGAGGTGTCTTTTAAGATCACTTGTTTGACCAAATGCTTTGCCACACTCTTTACATTTAAATGTCTTTTCCCCAATGTGAATCTTGAAGTGTCTTTTAAGATCACTTGTGTGACCAAATGCTTTGCCACACTCTTTACATTTAAATGGCTTCTCCCCAGTGTGAATCATGAGGTGACTATTGAGATTACTTTTTTACCAAATGCTTTGCCACACTCTTTACATTTAAATGGCTTCTCTCCAGTGTGAATCCTCATATGTTGTTTGAATTGACTTTTTGCACCAAATCCTTTACCACATTCTTTACAATGAAATGGTTTCTCTCCACTTTTTCGGTCAAATGCTTTGCCACACTCTTTACATTTAAATGGCTTCTCCCCAGTGTGAATCTTGAGGTGTCTATCAAGATGACTTGTTCGACCAAATGCTTTGCCACACTCTTTACATTTAAATGGCTTTTTCCCAGTGTGAATCTCGAGGTGTCTATGAAGAACACTTTTTTGACCAAATGCTTTGCCACACTCTTTACATTCAAATGGCTTCTCCCCAGTGTGAATCCTGATGTGTTCTTTCAGAATGCATTTCCTGGCAAATGCTTTTCCACACTCTTTACATTTAAATGGCTTCTCCCCAGTGTGAATCCGAATGTGTTCTGTTAGATGCATTTCACGACCAAATGCCTTACCACAGTCTTTACATTTTAAATGGCTTTCTCTGAGTAAGATTCCTTGTATGAACAATAAGATGATTTCTATGAGCAAACATTTTTCCACAACGTGTACATTTAAATTGTTTTTGTCCAGTGTGAATCTTCATGTGTACACTTGAATTGTCTTTATTACAAAACTCTTTTCCCCATGCTTCACATGCAAGTGATTTTTTCCCATTAAGCACTTTAGCACAGTTTTCAAATGCTGGTTGTTTGGTAATATTACTAGTCCATGTGTTTGGGGTGATAGAGTTTTCCTTTTCCTCTACTGACGTCCTGACAAGTACTGGAAGCTGATGTTTAGCAGAGAAAACATCCCCACAGTCCATACAAGGATATGTGTTTCCTTGATTGCAAGACAATGTATAGGCAGGAATTTGATGTCTTTGTGAGAAAACTTGTTCACACTCTGTAAACAAATCTTGATTTCCTTTCATGTGTAATGTCATGTGTTTTGTTAGAACATTAGCTTCACTAAAAAATTGATCACACTCTGGACATACATAATATGTCTGACAGGCAACATCATTTTCAGCACTTGAAATATTACATATCTCCTGTGCACATGATTTTTGTGAAGCACGATTTCTTACTTTATTGAAGTCAATCAGATGAACAAAAACGTTGGTTCCTTTGGTAATGATTGTAGAAGGCCTTCTTAGGGCATTTTCTTCATTTTCCTGAACACTTTGGACACCATCACTTTCTTGGAACTGGTGGCAATCAAAATGACTCATAACCCTATTTCCTGAGGAACCTGGAAATGAAAGATTTCAAGAAAGTGGAGAAGTTAAGCATGTATGCAACGATAAAATGCCAAAAATGAAGTACAATGTGTTTCAGATAAACACACAACAAATGAAAAGTCGGATTAAAGGCACTGTATAACAGTGTTTCCAGTTTAAAAAATCTGAGCTGCATGATTCCCCATGCTACCAGTGTCTCTGACATGGTCTAAAAATGAAGCCCTGAAAAAATTGCAGTTTAAAATGATTAGTAAATGCTTTAAAAAAGTAAAAATCATTGAGAGACCATTCCAGCTTTCCCCCATAGACTGCTGTGTTGCAGAATTTCCTATCGCCTGATAGGAAATTAATGAGCCAATTTGTATCTGCATATATTGTACTAGTGACAGCATAACTGTCCAAACTTTTGTGTTCTAAGGTGTTTATTTGTCCATTCAAACACTGTCAGATATGTCAGATAGCAAAGTTAGACAATTTTTTAAACGTGTCTTCCACAGTGTTATATAGCGTCTTTAACACTCAATGCCCTGAGAGCCGGGGAACTGCTCCCATGAACACTAAACCAGAAAAGATCTAGCGCTCAAATAATGGCTTTTTTCTTTCACATCTCAAGTACCTGTTGAGACCATATTTGCAAATAATAATAATAATATAGATATTTATAACGTGCAAACATGTCCATCCATAGAATACTCAAGGCACTAACAGTAAGTGTCCTCCTTGGTTAAAACACGTCTTTCATCAGATATGTCTTTAGATCATTCTTAAATCTGTCGACGGTCTCAGTCAACTGAATTGATTTGGGAAGTCCATTCCACAGACGAGGAGCTGCTGTTGCAAATGTTCTATCACCCCATGTTCGATTCGATTTGGGGACAACCAAGGAAAGGTGACTGGACGAACACAGGCCAGAACATAATGGTTTGTGGATTTTCAGGAGAGAGTTGATGTACTGTGGGGAAGAGAAGTTTAATGCTCGAAAAGTGATTAGAAAGATCTTATATTGTATCCGCTTTTCAACTGGCAACCAGTGTAGACTTTTCAAGATTGGTGTGATGTGACAATGTTTCCTTGCATTCATGACCAAGCGGGCAGCAGCATTCTGGACCCGTTGGATCTTCTGCAGTTGACATTTAGGGAGACCATAAAGCAATGAGTTGCAACAGTCAATTTATGATGTCACAAATGCATGAACGAGCTGCTCAGCAGTTGTTTGTGTAAGATATTTGCGTATTGCTTGAAGATTACAGAGGTTATGGTAAGCAAGTTTCACACAGTTAGATACTTGGGATTCCATCGTCATGTTTGAGTCTAGGATAACTCCAAGATCTCTATCTCTGGCTTTTTCTCACTGGAGAGATTAATGTACTGCCGATGTGGATTTGACGGACTTCAACTTGGCAAGCTGTTTGTCTAGATCCAAACACAAGCAATTCAGTCTTTGTCATTTAATTTCAGGTAACTCTCTTGCATCGCAACTTCTGATGTCACTTAAACAAGCCTCATTTCGAGTAATCCAAGCAATCACATTCAGCTTGTATGAGGACACCGAGAAGTACAACTGTGTATCATCCGCATATACATGTACATGGTAATCAAGACGGCGTTTTCTGATGATCTCGTGTAGGGGGATAAGTGTAGATTTTAAACAGTTGAGGACCAAGCACGTGAGCCCTGAGGAACAGAAGAAGTTGAGATTGTACTGGTTTTTGAAGTAGCGTTATGTATTCAGACTGCCTGTGATCTGTGAGAGAGGACGCAAATTTTCAATACCCAGGCACATAGTTTCACGCGCTATGCATGATTTTGTATCTGCACATCATATAAAAAAATGCCACGAAACGTGATGTTGGTATAATTTCAAAACAAAATGTATTTTCAGTGAAAATTAAAAATAGATGTTCTTTTTGCTTTATTAATTAAACTAATCTAATTTTAAAGGTATTATGTCACAGTGTCACCGAACAAATTTTATGAAAACATAATGAAATTTAAAACAACAATGTGCTGGGCGAGCACATAATAGCCCGCCCTGTAACGCGGAAAATAAAACATGTCACTGGTACTTGACCTTTTGACCTTCGACCTCAAAATAATAGGTTCCCTGGATCCTATGCTAGTATCATAACACCCAAATATATGAGCTAGTTAAGTTAAATGAAGTTATTCGCGTTTACGAGGACTTCACAAGGGTAAGATGAAAACATGTCACTGTGACCGTTGACCTTTGATATTCCGACCACAAATCATATAGGCTTCCTGGGATCCATGCTAGTATCATACACACCAAATTATATGAGCCTAGGTTAAGTTAAAACTGAAGTTATGCTTTACAAGGAAAAGTTAACGGTAAGGAAGGACGACAGACCGACACCGAGCATGACTACATAATACGTCCATAGACGGCGTAAAAAAGATGAAAACAAAGAAATAAATTAGAATTTAAAACAATATGAAAGAATTTGATACTGGTAATTTTTCCAATAGAATTGGTACAAGTGATGTATTACAAGAGTATCAGAAAAATAATTAGCATATTTGGACTTCTAAAAATCTAAAGACATGCATACTATATAATTAACACACAACATAACATGGCTGTCCTTGGGGCACAATATGCATTTTGATCAACTATCCTTGTGAGAGATCCTGCCAACTACGTGGTTTCAAACCACGAAATATAATCTTTACATGTAGCCAATAGTGTTGCACAACTCCAGGATTTTGGGGAGTCAACTAGTCCCGACCAAAGACGCGATCCGACTATTTGCAGACTCTGGCATGTGTTCTGTTGGTATGACAATAGTAAAAAGAAGCGCACTACAACCTATGCAATACTGTTCAGTGTCCCCTTCATTATTCAGTGATTTGGATGCAAAAGCAGTCCATTTTCCAATTTCATTACAAAAATAAAGGTATTCATTTTGAATTTTTTTTTTTTTTTTTGAACTTACATTTTCAACTGAAGATTACGATCATTCAAAAATTGACTTCTATCATAGCCCCACACATTTCATTGATGTTTGACTGTTTATATAGCATATAATGGCATGCGTCGGAAGTGGGCCTGTTTGCGTTTCATTGGTAAATTCTGAGATTCTGAGTATCTATAACTTTTAAACCATACATGCCAAAAGTAAATAAATATTATATATTTTTGAAAGAAAAATTGTCATCTTTCCAAATTATGGTCACTAAATTAAAGTGGGGGTAGGTCTAAAGAAACATAATAAATATATCAAAAAAAG
>JZLH01S0042140.1:0-13793 GCA_001188425.1 Eucidaris tribuloides
CCCGGAATTAAGTACCGCGCTAACGCAGACCCGGCATGTTTCCACAGAAAGCGTATAATTGGTTAGTATCCGATTCTTCACCTGTATGCAGTTGTGACTGGATGTCTGGAAAGTTGGCTTAGTGCATTGTGGGTAAATAAACATCCGTCATGGCGGCTGGTCCGATTTGCCGGTCGATGCATTCAATTGCGTTTTGGATGGTGTTTTAGCAGTCTAATACCATCATGTCACTGGTGATTGACCTCAGACAATACTTCCGGGTCATACCGCGACCTCACATCAACTGTATCGGAATATTGAACCCGGCATGTTTCCACAGCGCTGAAACGGAGGACTAACCTGGAAAGAACTACCTCAGGAGACGGGTACGATAATCAGATTTTTGTGGCTATCGGATTCTGAAAAATCCGATACTAGTGTGTTTCCACAGGCTCTTCTATCGGATAAATACCGATAGACCCGGAATTCTGGCTTCTGTAGATACACGCCGATTGTGAACATGATGGTCATGATAGTGGTAGTGGTCACGATGATGACGATTATGATGACAATGCTGATGATAAAAATGCTGATGATCATAATGATGACGACGATGACGACGACACCAACGACAATGATGATGATAATGATGAACTGGGTATTAAAATGTACGGTTAACATAGTATTACAATCTACGTAGAATTGTATTTTCTGTTAGTAATCCATATCTGAAAATTCGTATGTGACGGATTCTATACAATGTTTTGTATTGAAAAAAAAATAGATGAATATTTATTGTTAAAATGGAGACAGTGGTGACATCTCTTGCCTTCTTATTATTACTTGTAATCAGTTCTATTCGTGCTCCTCATTAGAATCAACCCTAGCATGGTGATTGTTGGTGTAATTAACATTGGTTTAAATTAGTTTTTTCCATAAGACAGATAATTATGAAATATACGAGCACACAGGAATTAATGAGATAACTCTCATTCTTAGAACAATCGTGATAAACATAATTGGTATAGTAACTTGTTGTGTATGTTACTCATACTATATAATTATACCTGACTCATTATGTTTCTTTTAACCTTATCTCTGCCGGGCTATTTTGGAAAATCATATGGCCGGGGGAGGGGGCCTCACAGCCCCCCTCCCTTCAGATCTCGGCTGTCGACCGCGCGATCGCGACGAAAATTGGCACGCATATCGCCGGCGATCTAATCAACAAAATAGTATAGTTATTTTTTTCTTGAAAACTGTTTTTAGTTAGTTTTGCTAATTTATGCATAATTAATCTATGAAATCATAGTTTTTGCTCAAACTCACTAATTAAAGCTCCAAATGTGCTAATTCTTGGTGTAGAGACCCTTTGTTGTGTGCTTAGCAAATGTATCTGAAACAATGCGATATTAGAATCAATTTCTAATGTATTTTACTGTTTTTGCAATTTCTTATGTATTTTTTTCAACCTTTTGTTTTTATAGTTTTTTCGATGACATTTGTCGGTGACACTTATGCAATCATAAACAGCATAAAATTAAGTAATTTGAATCAGTAAAAGCAAAAATATTCATACGTATATGATTTTTGGATGAGAACACAATTTGTATTGAAATTGTACAAAAAATCACGTTTTTGAACAATTTTGGGTGCGACATGCATGTACAAAATTATGCATATCTTCAGAACAACGTCCCCGGGCGTCGCAAATTTGGTCTTAAAAGATGCGGGAGACTAGGAAAAAAAGAGTCATGAAACATCGCCGCGAAAGCTTTGCGCATTGCGGACATATCGCGCGAAAGGTCGAGGGGGGGGGGGGGCTCCCCGGTGGAGATAGGGTTAATTATGAAGAAAACGCTCTCGTCACCGCCTAATTTCTAAGGAAACTGTGGCGTTTGTATTGGTATCATTTATATATTCTTGTAAAAAGATAATGCTTGATGTTAGTTTGAAACATTCCAGGAAGAGGCAGACTGTATTAATAATATCACTTAGTGGCTTACCTTCAATGACGGACAGAAACCTGTAATAGGACGAGTACCAACGATTTTGATTGTTGGAATATGTGATGAGTGGTACAGTTTATATGCATGGATGGCTATTATGAGCTGTTTCCTATGAAAAAAATAACGAACTATTGATTAATCATTGTATTTTATGTGAATTTTATTTGTTTAAAGTTATCGTAATTTGTCTATTCATATTTTAACTTACATAATGTATGGTTTAACGCAAATATAATTTGTGAAAATGATATGCACTCTATGCCAACCTCGACATTCTTCGGACAAGTGAACTGAAAACACACCGTATCTTATTTCAATTCCAAAGCTCTGTCTGATGATACCATTTTTATGCGTCGACAACGAAGTTGCCGGAGGCAGCATGTTTTCGGGTTGTCCGTCCGTGCGTCCGTCCGTCCGTTACCTGTTCTTGTTACCGCGATAACTTAAGAACGACTGGTCGGATTTTAATGTAATTTGGGTGAAGTATGTATTATAAGGCAGCGATGAACTGATTAGATTTCGGAGTTGAAAGGTCAAAGATCACGAGGCCTAATACATGTCTAATTTGGACTCGTTACCACAATAAATTGAGAATAGCTGGTGGGATTTTGATGTAACTTTGGTGAAGTATGTATCATAAAGCAACAATGAACTGATTAGATTTCAGAGTGGATAGATCAAAGGTCAAAGGTCACGAGGCCCCATACCTGTTGTCTTTTATGCGATAACAGAATGGCGTATCGGATTCTAAAGTAACTTGGGTGAAGTATGAATTACAGGGCACCAATGAACTGATTAGATCTCGGAGTTAAAAGGTCAAAGGCCAATTTAAGGTCACGAGGCCTAATACATGTCTGATTTGGGCTCGTTACCACAATAAATTGAGAACGGCTGGTGGGATTCTGATCTAACTTGGGTGAAGTATGTATTATAAAGCAACAATGAACTGATTAGATTTTAGAGTTGAAAGTTCAAAGGCCAAAGGTCACGAGGCCCTATATCTGTTGTCTTTTACGCGATAACTTTAGAATGACTGATTAGATTTTGATGAAACTTGGGTAGAGTAGGTATTGTAAGGCACCGATGAACTGATGAGATTTTGGAGGTGACAGGTCAAAGGTCACAAGGCTTCCCTCATGTCTGATTTGGGCTTGCTACCATAATAAATCAAGGGCGGTTTATCGGATATCAATTTAACTTGGTTCAAGAATTTAGTATGAAGCACAGTTTAACTGGTTATATTACGGAGTTGAAAGGTCAAAGGTCACGAGGCCTCATACATCTCTGATTTGGGCTCAGTACCATTCTAACTCAAAAATTGCTCGTTGGATTTTGTTGTGACTTGGGTCAAAATGCAATATGAGGCCCAAATAAAGTGATACTTCGGAGTTAAAAGGTCATATGTCAAAGGTCACAAGGGCTTATACAAATCTCACTTGGTCTCATTACCCAGGTAACTTACACATTTTTGATCAAATGGGATACATGCATGCATAAGGCTTTTCAATCCAATTGGGTGGTAGTGCCGACTGCGGAGCCATACCCATCGACTGCGCGTAGTCGAACTGCTCTAGTTACTTCTCGAAACGATCTATTTTGTTCTAAACATTGTAATAACTGTCGGGGTCAGTTTTTGGGCCCCTCGCCTACCTCCCTCGAACCATTTGCAGCTTCAGATTCGTTGTCATAGTCTCGTGTTCCAGTCGCCAACATTAGATGCCAGTTTGTGCTGGCTTGTGTCTAGTCACAACTATTGTATTTTCTACGTATTATTGGTGATCCGCAACGTGTAACAGTTGCGGATCACCATTGATTTCGTCAGAATCATCTTCTTTCTTTCTGACCCCTTTTTATGTTCACGGTATCTCAAGAATGACATGTCCTGTAATGTTGCCATGGGCGTAAATCCGGTCCGAGGAGTGGGGGATGATCATGAAATTTCCAAATTGGGGGGGGGGGCACCCCCAAATCGAGGGATATTTCTTAAAAAGGGACACCTACAACGTGCAAAATATACCACTATCTCATATAGCTTTTACTGTGATTACATTGTAGGCCTTTCACGTGATGTATTTCTCGATCTTTTGCTCTAATATCAAAGCAGTATATACCATAACAATGAATTTTGCAGTTGAGTTTTCATGGCCTATATCAATCTGCGAGCGAGCGAAGCGAGCGAGAAATTTTGTAGGTCCTGTGAGACTGGCTGGTGTCCAATAACATCTTATAAAAGGGGAAATTGTTTTTGAAATGTCTGAGATTCAGAGTCTGCAAAGACCTTCAAACATGATATATCAAATATTAATGCGAGCGAGCGTAGCGAACGAGCCTTAGAAATTAAAATAAATTGCGCTAAGTCATTTCAAATTCAGAGCACAAATTAAAGAGGAAAGGGGGACATTTTAAGAACCAGTATCACTTAACAAAAGGCGTTAGCGGCAGATAAATTATAACGGGTGCCTCTAAAATGTGGAAAAAGCCATTGTCACAAGTGAGGCTTATCAGAGGTGGTTTTATCTGAAAAGAAAACGATTTTGGAAATAAAAAATTGGCACTCATTCTAGGAGACCGTTTTGATGAAAATGATTCAAAAGCGCAATTGTCAAAAAAGATTGAAGAAAGGAAATATTTTTAGGGGTTTTATGAGAAGTAAAAAGGGTAGTGGATACCCAAATTCCTGGAATACTGGGAACACTATCCCCCCCCCCTTTAGCATACATGATTTTGAATAATCCTTAAAATTTCTTTAAAGAATTTTTACAATTCTGTGCAAAAAATTTTAAAAGATGTATTAGACTGACATCTTGATAAATGCTGTACAGTCTCGGGCGGGCTCCTTATGTTGATGATACGATGTTTCATTAGGCCTACATTTTGCGTTATCTGTGCACTAAATAGGGATAGGGATATAAATATAATGCCCATTTGGACCGATGGAAAACACGTTATTAATGAACATGAGTGAGAGATATTGTAATAGAATTGTAATCAAATAAAATATTGTATAAAATCGGAAACATTGGGATATTCAGATAATATCTTTAGCATTTTAAAATTTTGTAAATGTTATTAATAATTGGATAAGCACAAAACTAGTTCTTTTTTTATTGAAAAGTGGGGATATAATTGTACAGATTATCCCCCCCCCTTCCCGAAAAGTGGTGGGATATATCTCCCAATCCCCCTCCTCCTAATTTACGACAGTGTAATTTATTATTATCATTATTATTATTATTATTATTATTATCATTAGTATTATTATTATTATTATTATTATTATTATTATTATTGTTATTATTATTATTATTATTATTATTATTATTATTATTATTATTATTATTATTATTATTATTATTATTATTAATATTATTATTATTATTATTATTAGTATTAGTATTAGTAGTAGTAGTAGTAGTAGTAGTAGTAGTAGTAGTAGTAGTAGTAGTAGTATTAAGTATTATTCATAGATGATATGATGATCGATTATATGGCATCATTACATTATTAGACTACTTATATACTAAACAACTACCATATACAATATACAAACAAAATAAGTAACATAAATACAAACAAACAAAAGGCAAATGATGAACATGTGGTCGAGGGTTGGCAAAAGTACTTTCATGCACTGTTGCTCTGTAGCATGCCACTCTCACAGTAGCATCAAAAATAACACAAATGCATACATACATATTAAAGAATTTAGAATTTTAAATATACAAATACATATAAAGCCAAGAAAGACGTTCAAGTCGACATCACTTAGCCACCCCCCCCCCCCTCTTCCACCCTAACCTATAATATTTGGCAGTTGAGATTGCTGGTCTCTGCCAGTATAATATAATACTAAACTCTAAAAACCAACGTTTCGAATAAATATCTTAAAAGTCGGAAGAACTACACATTTTCAAAATGATTGATTATAACTATAATTATGATCATGCGGTGGAGACTACCTTTAAAACAAGGCCACATACGCAGGAATTTTCCGGGGCCGAAATGTTCAAATTATTGAGGGAAAGTGCAAGCGAGGGAGCAAAGCGACCAAGCGGGAGATTTTGAGGGGTTTTTTAGAATTAAAATTGAACGATTTTAAGCATTTTAAAGGCATTTCAGGAGAAATTCTCATTACTTAGCAATTCTATCAATGATTAATAAAAAGTTGAAAAGTGGGGGGGGGTGATTGTACAGGCCATCCCCCCTCCTTGAAAAGTGTGGGGGGATATATCCCCATCCCCCCTGGATTTACGCCAGTGAATGCTGCAACTTTCCATAATCATGTATCATGACAAGATCTCAACAATGACATGTTGTTAATGTGATCAGTCATCCGTGACGTCATCTATGACGTCATATGTCAAAATCAGCTTATGTCAATATCTCATGACTGAAGCCGACTTACGTAACCAAATTTATGTAAAGGACGCGTCAAGGTCAACTTGTGGACAAAGTCACGTGCGCGCGCACGTCATGACGGACGCGTGAGGGCGCATCAAAACTTAAAATTGCTTCAATCGACCAAGGATTGTGTCTGCATACGTTTCTGGACATTTTGAGCATTTTTCGTGCGCGCACGTACGCGCGCACCACTTAGATGATCGAATTTCTCCGTTTTTCAATGGTTTCGAATACTTGACTGAATTCCACATTATTTGGAACTTTTTCTAGACAAGTTACACTTGTAATAAGGCGTACGCGCCCGAAAAAGTTAAAACGCGCGCGCGCAGACTTTGACTTAACGTGCATTTTATAATCAGTCATAAATCAGCAGAAAGACAGATGATTCTCATGTTTTATTGTTTGTTCCGATAGGCTATGATGCATAGATACTTCATACATCACTTTGTTATTTTAATCAGTAGGACGTCATCTATGACGTCATTAATGAAAATCGAATGCAGCCTACATCTCGTGCCTGGCATGCCCTGTAATGTTGCAAATTTTGTCAAAAATTGGATTTTGTGTATATCTCATTATACAAGGTATACATTTGTTTGTTTTTATTGGATAGCTTGGTTAGCAACTTCTGCAGTTCCATTGCACAAGTACTTCCTGTCTGTGTATTTGCGAGTGATGCTACAGTATAGCAGTTGACACACATCATTACGTTTTCACAGTATTCTGTGTTATCCAGGGCCTTTGTACTACCACCTGACTACTGTATTGGGCCATGATTCAACCGTGGTATAAACGAATCCGGCGAGAATATTTACCGTATGAGGGCAGCAGGCAAGTCGCCATTACTGCCATGGCCCCATCAACTGTAGGCCACCGCAGTCAATAGAATGTCCACACGACTGAGCGAATTTTTCTGTCTATGCCACTGCTAATTACGTGAAATAAGTAATCTCTTTACAATACTTTCAAACGGCTTTTGAAAGTTTACAATGTTTTCCTTAAATTTATACCATATTTGATATTATCCTAATTTGCCAGTATATTGTTTTTGCATTCTCCCGAATCACTGCATTGCGCAAATAGGCTGCATATCAAATACACGTAGTGCGCAGTGTTAGCAACTATTTTTTTGCGACTATGGTTTGTGACACTATCACAAAAGTCGTTTTAAAAATACTAAAGAAAGAGCGTGTTATTGAAAGAAATTGCATTGTTGTGTAAGTTAAGACTATGTACCGTTCCTTGACACGTATCTTTTTTGCAACTTTGCAACCTCGTGGCATTTTATTCTTGATTTATAATGCGTAGACTTTGGTCCCATGTAGACCTAGCCTACACGTACCGTGCCATGGCACTCTTTTGGTGCGCGTAGCCGTAGCACCAGCGTAACACTTTCTTCGCGTTGGTGCTGAATTTATCGTAAATACTCTACTAACATTAATTTTAAAAAATGGGTAAATTCACAAACCTTGTATTTTTTTTTTTTTTTGGTTGGCCACTGACGTACTTTATCTACCAAAACTAGATGTTAGTTTCTGGAATTATTGACATACAAACTTGACACACAGTGCACGTATTACCCCACGGGACATGGCAGTAATGGTGTCGCCGATAGCGGGCCAAATACACAAATGGGCCGTCGGATTCGTCTATACAGGA
Source organism: Eucidaris tribuloides (assembly GCA_001188425.1). Taxonomy (NCBI): domain Eukaryota; kingdom Metazoa; phylum Echinodermata; class Echinoidea; order Cidaroida; family Cidaridae; genus Eucidaris; species Eucidaris tribuloides. Next base: position 8,049 of record JZLH01S0042140.1, read on the forward strand.
GGGTGATACTACTGCCTGTATCCAAGACTGCAGTACTACCACAGTATATCTGGGAATGGTGTCCGGTTGACTGTGTCCCCGGATACCATGGCCGTACCGTGGGAGTACCGCATCCCTGGATACCCCGGAAGTACCGTGTCCATGGATAACACGCTAGCACATTACCACGTCTGTTGCGGCACAAATTGTCGCCGCGTCACAAATTGTCGCCGGCGACAATCCGTGACGCGGCGACAATTTGTGCCGTCAAGTTTTGAACAAATCGGCACAGATTGTCGCCGGCGACAATTTGTGACGCTCTTGCTGATCCCAATTTTTTGCCTCACTGGCGACAATTTGTGCCATGAAAAAAAAACCTAGCGGCACAGGTTGTCGCCACCGTCACAAATTGTCGCCAATCACTAAATATGTGTGTGTCTGTTCGTGTGTGTATCTGTGTGTCAGTGCCTGTGTTTGCTTGTGTCTAATTACGTGTGTATGTGTGTTTGTGTGTCTGTATGTGTCTGTGTGTATGTCAGTGTCTGTATCTGTATATGTCTGTGTCTTTGTGTGTCTGTATGTATCTGTGTGTTTGTCTGTTTGTCTGTGTGTGTGTCTATGTGTCTGTATGTGTCTGTTGTCTGTTCGTGTGTCTGTGTGTTGTGTGTTTGTTTGTATGTGTCTGTGCATCTGTTTGTATGTCTGTTTGTCTCAAAGTGTCTGTGTGTGTCTGTTTGTGTGTCTGTATGTATCTGTTCCGTTTGTGTGTTTGTGTATGTTTGTTTGTATGTATGTTTGTGTGTATGTATGTGTCTGTTTGTGTGTCTGTGTGTGTCTGTTTATGTGTATGCGTGTCTGTGAGTCTATGTTTGTCTGTAGGCGAGTGTTTGTGTGTCTGCGTGTGTGTCTGTGTGTTGGTATGTCTGTATATTTTTCTGTGTTTGTATGTGTGTCTATGTGTCTGTATGTGTCTACTATGTATGTGTTTGTTGTCTGTTTGTGTTTTGTGTGTTGTGTGTTTGTCTGTATGTGTCTGTGTGCCTTTTTGTGTGCCTTTTTGTATGTCTATGTGTTTGTGTGTGTCGGAATGTGTCTGTTCGTGTGTCTGTATGTTTCTGTGCGTCTGTTGTCTGTGTGTGTGTTTGTGTGTTGTGTGTTTGTCTGTAGGTGTCTGTACGCATGTTTGTATGTCTGTGTGTTTGTGTGTGTCTATTTGTCTATGTGTTTGTGTGTCTGTATTTTTCTATTTGTCTGGAAGTGTATGTATGTGCATGTCTGTTTGTGTGTCTGTATGTATCTGTTCTGTTTGTGTTTAAATGTGTGTGTCTGTGTGTCCGTGTGTGTCAGTGTGTGTCTGTATGTGTATGTTTGTGTGTCTGTGTGTTTGTCTGTGTGTCTGTGTGTCTCTGCATGTTTGTATGTATGTTTGTGCTTGTATGTGTGTTTATGGCTGTGTGTCTGTGTAAGCTTGTATGTGGTTGTGAGTGTTAGGCAGACACGCAGACATACAAACACAAAGACATACATAAAAACAGACATATGCATACACAGACAAATACAAACACACAAAAACATTAAGCCACACAAATAGACACAAACAGAGACGCACGTACAAACCTACATACAGACAAACATACAGCCACACAAACATAGACATACACACATACAGACACACACGGACACACAGAAACATACAGACACACAAACAGACGCATACAGACACAAAGACACAGACACACATACAAACACACAAACAGACACGTACAGACACACACAATCACACAGACAAACACGGAGACACACACAAACACAGATATATACAGACTCTCATGTAGACACACAGAAACACACAGAAACACACAGAAACTACCATACATACACACAAACACATAGACACACAGACATATCCTAACAGACACACAATAAAACAAACAAACACGCAGACACACAAACATACACATACTGTCAGACACACAGATACATACAGACACACAGACATACACACACAGACACACAATCAGACACACTGACAAACATGCAGACACAAACAGTCGCCTACAGACACACATACAGACTCACAGACACACACAAACAAACACATAAACAGATACACAGACACACAAACAGACACACAATCAGACAACACTGACAAACGACGCATGAGCACACAAACAGTCGCCTACAGACACACAGACAGACACACAGACACACACAAACACATAAACAGATACACAGACACACAAACAGACACATAGATACACACAAACACACATTCAAACACACATACACACAAACAGAACAGACACATGCAGACACACAAACAGACACACATAGACACAGACACACATACAGACAGACACACACAGACACATACAGACACATAGATACGCACACAGACATATACAGACGCACAAACAAACACAAACAGACACACAATCAGACACACTGACAAACATGCAGACACACAAACAGTCGCCTACAGACACACATACAGACTCACAGACACACACAAACACATAAACAGATACACAGACACACAAACAGACACATAGATATACACAGACACATAGATACACACAAACACACATACAAACACACATACACACAAATAAACACACAAACAGAACAGACGCATGCAGACACAAACAGACACACATGGACATAGACACATACATACAGACATACACAGACACATACAGACAAACACACAACACACAGACACTGACAGACAACAGACCCATACAGACTAGACACATACAGACACATAGATAGGGTCCATGCGCACACAGACACATAAGGACGCGTGAACAGGCACATGCAGACTCACGGACAGACACATACAGACCCACAAACAGACACATACAGACACAAACGTACCATACAGATACACACAGACAAACACACGGACACAAACACACAATCACACAAACAGATACACAAACAGACACATGCTAACACACAAGCACACCCATCAAGATATTAACTATTCGAGATAAAGACGAGATGACTATATTGTTTTGTGTCTCAGTTTCTATTAACATGAGTTAATGTATTTCATACATACAATAAACTTCCTAATCATATATCTATAGTAAGTCGAGTTATCTTATTTTTACTAACTATGCTCGAGGTATAGTATTCTGGGGCTTATTGAAAATAATTAATTGCATGAGCGTTAAAATAACTTTCAATCGTTTTACTCGAGAAAAACCAAGTGATAATACCTGTAACTCCAAGTTTCTACTTCGCTAAAATAACTAAAGTTAAAATTCCTCGCATTTATTACAACTATATTATACCACGCCCATAACCAAACGCACACAATAAATTAATAATTAAACGACGGGAAAGAAAAATCATATAACATCAAGCAACATCAGTCGACTCTGAATTCGAACCCGGCACTTAGGACAAATACTACTGCATAAATAATGAGTTGTAGCTCCAGATGACCTTTATAGTTACTTAACTGTTTCACTCTCAGATGTTGTATGTGTATTATCATTTTAATTTTTCCTTATTGTTTTTAGATTTGCTAATTATAATTTTCTATCCTATAGTTACTTATAACTGTATATTATTATAATAACACTAATTAATAAAATTCATAGTATATAAAATAACAATTAATGGGGCTTATAATTTAACAAAGCTATGTAAATAGCTTTCAATATAAATTCGCTATCATTATCATTGTATCTTTTAATATAATATTATCATCAATATCACTAGTCTTAATTGAAATGCAAGATTTTTACCGAACTTCATTCTTTGTGTTTGTGTATAAATGTATTATGTATTTTCAGATTGTACGGGGTTGTTTAGTATTAGAATATACATACTATTATTGTGCTTATGTACTATTGTTGCATATGAAATGAAAAATAAATGAATGAAATGAAAATGAAATGAAAAAAATCTAGCATCCCCCTTATTCCTAAGTCGTAGATTCTCAATGTAATTTTTTCTTCCATGAAGACACAGTGTTTAAATCTTGACATCCCACTCCTTTTCATAGAAGGGTTCCCCCCCCCGATTAGAATCCAATTAATTTTTTTTCTATAATAATATTGACTCCAACTTCATTGTCCGATGAGATTGGGACTAGGCTGTGGAAAGAGATATATGAAAATATAAGATGTAAATTGTTGAACTTTAAAATTATTTTACCCAACTCGTCTTGCCCGATTGGCATTGGGTGGTTATTTACTGCTCATGGGATAAATATTACGCAACATGAAAATAGATAATTAACCATCAAATATAGATCATGGTGCAAAACGTACACATGTTAATCAATCGTGTAAAATTAAGCGCTATATTTGTGACATAATACCTATTTAAATGCTAGTATTTAGTTTTTTGCAATTAAATCTGAACGTTAGATAAGTAAGCAAACGCATTACAAAAGTAATGGCTGTGAGAAGTTAACTTCATAATAGTTAATTTAGATTGATTAAAATATAATGTAAATTGCATGAAAATGTAGCAAATTTGGCATATAGATCTAGATCTATATAACAATTAGACGAGCCCACCAAGTGAATTACAAATTTCTAATAGCTTTGAACAAAACACAATATATGCCAATTTATCACCGACTCGTCAAAAGATCGTAGAATATTAATACTAGTAGGTGAGAATTAAATGATGGAACCGGCATCACATTATAACCTACGAGGTTAGTGGCGAAGTCTGAAAAGAGAGGCGTGTCATACTCGATATCGATCATGATTGGCTCCAACTCCGAATTTTTATCTCCATACCTCCCCTGGTCACGATACGTAAATCATGAAATTATTACAACACTAGATTGTTTAACACGTCTTTCTAATGGAAAATGAAAAACTTCAATAGATTAATAGCCAGGGCGCCATGTTTAATATCTAATGTTCTAATAGATCCCATACAGTAGAGATGGATCGTTAGATGAACGCTATAGTAACGTTCGTGTTCACAGACTGGGTTGCTCACACAGGTCAATGTAACTGCACATATGGAATTGCACAAAAATGAAATAGCAAGTAACGGTATTTCACTGACAAGGCAATATACGGTATATCGATTGTGGCATCGATTTTATGAGCACAAGGCAAGAATGGCCTAAGTGAATAAAAAGTTGTCTAAATCTGTAAAGTTGTCAATTATATACCACAATTTAACAACATAGACTCGACGTTTCCAAAGGCGAAAATACCAGTTTTATGATCAAATCTCATATTATTATATTTTTATGCTAGTCCAACTACACCGCGTTCGTAGTTTTGATTTTATTAATCTAGTAGAACAAACATGCAACATCTAAAAAATAAGTACGTCATTTTATCCAGTACTCGTACTACCACGGAAAAGGGACACGTAGTAACCGCGCGGTACTACTGCGTCACCGAATACCGTGTAAGATGAACCAGCTCACGCGGGATACCGCGGTAATATACGGTCACAATTTTACGGGTAAAGCCACGGACCGGTGATGTACTACCGGTGTATCTCAGGGACGTGTGTTGCGAGCCACTAAATTTGTGCGCGCGTACACAAATTTCGCCGACGCGAAACAATATTGTGACGATTTATGAAAAACCTGACGGCACAAATTGTCCGCCACAGGTCACAAATTGTAGCCAGGCGACAATTGTGCCCGAGATTGACGGCACAAATTGTTCGCACAGCGACATAATTCATAAAGGCAATGTGGCGGCATAAATTATTTTTGTTTAAGTGGGTATGTGGGTATATTGTGTGTGTGTGTGTTTAGAGTGTGCTTTA
>JZLH01S0042187.1:6233-23729 GCA_001188425.1 Eucidaris tribuloides
AAGTCACCATATTGTAATCATGACACAATTACAATAGATTTGAAAAACGTGACAGTATGTACAGTAAATTTCTAATGTACATTGCATTAAGAGCACGCCTTGTCACAAATCGAATCAGAAAACTGATGAGTTTACATTGGATGGTTGCTTACAAATTTGAAATTTTTATCACAAATTATTTTTGTGAAATGGAAATCAAACATGCAACCAACAATGAAAAAAGTATAGAATATTTCATTAAAAATGACATTTTTTTCTTTTTTATATTGTCGCAAATATTGCAATATATAGATATTAAAGGTAAAATAGACATTGATTGGGGGTAGTCCTCACTTAAGCTGGAAATCATTCTAGAAATCAGTAGTAAACAATACAATGGATTCTAACTCAGTGAAAATCTTGTAGATCAAACGTTGCTCATCTTCTCAGTCTCAAAATAAACTATTGTCCAAATATACCACGTGGGCAGGCAAACCTGTTGTGTAGACTCTCTATGCTCTAATAATCTATCGGGGCACAATCAGAATTATAATAGGATGTATGATTCATATTGATGACTCCTTAAGTGTAACAATATTTACAGAACATAATGTTGCCTTCCGCTGGGAGAATCTACTCAAGCTGTTTATAGTTGGTATATACAGTGTGTCCCAGAAAAAGGAACCTTAAATGATGAGATATTCAATATGATAAAAAACAAATATGAAAAATCAGTTGAACATGGATTGGATAAGCGATATTATTCCCCTGGCTTTCATTTATACTGTCACAGAGATTTCCCATTACACGCATGCTGAATGCAAAGACAATAAAAAGGGACAGGTCATAAAATCAATTTGCAACAGCAACATTTGAATCAAACTCTCATACTCTGAATTATTCTGGGTATTTTCGACATGAAGGACCGTTCATTGGAAAAGCTATTTTTATCATTCTTTCATGATGATACGCACATTGGTGAAAAATAACATTCATCATGAGAAAAGACAATTTGATAATGATGCTTGTCTATTTCTAGAAATGTTCCCAAAATCATTCTATTAACAACTGTTTCTGGAATTGCAACCAGTCAACCAAAGAAATTACCGGCTGCGAACTAGTAATCGAGCCTTATTGTTGATGTCCTCGAGCAATGATATTATCGTGAATCACCAATCTGAAGCTTAATTGTTACTGCTCGCTACCGATAAAGTTTCTCAATTATTCGATATTGTAAAAAATCTCGGCTAAGACAGGCATGTTAATTTTACTTGTTCTGCCGGGACGCAACATAATGCATTTTTTATTACCCTGTGGTGAATAGTTTATGTCAATTGCTATTGTTATATTTTAAAAACAATTACATTACTGAAAATGGACTCAGAAGATGGAATATGCCGTGCCAAATGAAATTTGGTAGCACCATGAATCCATATGTTTAAGTATCAAATAAACGTGAATGATTAATAATTTAAGTTAATATGTTATCAAATGAATAGAGAACAGAGCCTTGTACTGACATCAACACTTATATCTCATGAGTGACGAACATTATCATACAGATTCGATTTCCATCGTGTCTGGAGCGAGACCGATGTACTTCACTGATTATGGTGTGTTAGTCAGTTTGATCGGGTGGTTTTTTGCTGGTTGATTGTGGTTTGGCGAGCATTTCGAATAGGTGCCCAATTATGTTCAACTAATCTACTAATTTAAACTACTGAGCGCCAATTTTAGGTGTTCGCTATTTTCTTGGACTGATTTTTTTTTTTTTGATCCTTGGGGAGATTGCAAGTCTTTACAAGGTCATTGTTATGAGTTGACATGATTTTGCATGACGTTTTTTGTTAAAGAATATTCAGAAGGTGAATAGTGCAGGAGTGGACCTTGCACTGACTTTCTTATCACCTTGGGTACCGAGGTGCTCCTGAGTAGTGTATTTTAATATCACATAACTGCTAAGATCTATAATTTATAAACAAATCACTTTTAGTCGTTATTGGTGATGTGGGGTGTCTGATGAGTGATGGATTAGTGGTTTGTGGCTGGTGTTATTCTAGACTTTTACAAGAAAAAATAATCAATGCGGAATTTTGAACTAATTTTGTCATCGGTTTATCTGGTTGCTGCCAGGGGGGCAGCGACAATATATAATCACTGTTTGTGCGCAGTGGACACAATGAACATTGGACAAATCCTGTTCAAAATCTTGGGAGAACAGTTTTGGCTAGAAGAGTGGTCAGTGTTGCTGATCCCTACCTCTGAAGAGCGGTGTTATTAGCTCCCAGCCAATTGAAAATCCTCTTTCGTTATATCTCTCTATTTTTCTTGATGTGAAACCATGCAAAACTGTCAATAAATAATCGGTGTGCTCTTCTCGTGTGTAAATCAGAGGTATGAGGTTTTCCTTATACGTGGGATATAATAGGCAATGTTTAATATATATTAGTATTATATATCTATAATGACTATGTATTATATACACTTGCATAGGTACTATTTTATAGTTATTTTATTAATCTGATAGTGCGGCAACATGTATTATAAATATAATTCGGTGCTATCAGGTGCACAGCTATTTGGATGCCAAATAAAGTGCGCGCTGTAAATTCTTGATGGTCTTAGTGGTTGAACTTTTTGATCACGCTTGTCAGCTTGAGACTGAGAATATAACATAAATTCTCCCCTTTTTTTCTCTGCCTTTCTCATTTTATCTTGCATTAATTGCAAACCATAATACTTTTAAAGCCTCCATTCCTGTATCTTCATCCTAACATTCGATAACTTTTGTAGCAGACTGTATTTTGAATTTAAAGCAGGGGATCTCTTGTGCATAGCCTAAAATTAACAAAAAATTACAATGGCATTTAGAATAAAATCCATCTGGGAACCTTAGCAAAATACAGGAGCTGAACATTAAGATAACTGTTTTGGTGAATGTATAAGAGACGCATTAGACTCAGATTGAATTTTTTCTCACGCGAGAAATAAAAACCCTACCATTAGATATCTCACACGTAAACGGCTATGTTTTCATTTTGCATTTTCAAATTCTAGGCAATTCACAGACCAAGATCACCAGACTTCGAAGGCATGCTCCCTTCCTGTCAATGCGCTAAGGGCATGGGTTATTCTTTCCTGGTCTGCGGGGAGGTTTGAACAAAATGAGATCCACTGCCTTCAAAAAGACACAAACCAGCTCCAAGGCCACTTGTATTCAATGATGTAATTTACAATAATGAAAAATTCATTTCAATAATCAACATTGTACAGGTAGTGTTGTCCAAGTTTAAATGCATCATTCATTTAACCCTAATTTTAACTGGACTAGCTTCAGACTCAGTTACTGGGGGGGGGGGGTCAATTTGACCCCCCCCTTCGAGCACTCGCCGCAGATCGGCGGCCGATCGCCGTAAAGAGATTTGTCACGCGCAAAGAGCCGGATGCAACACAAGACTGTAAATAGTATTGAAATTCAAAGAATGTATTCTTTATATTTTTAAGAATTAAATTATGTCAAAATAAGTGTAAAGAAATGTTTTTCGCCTATAAATCGCTTACAATAGCTATAGAATGCTAATTTTGGTGGAATTTCGATTTTGACCTTTCCAACGTATATCTACAAAAATATTTTCCGAATGCAGAATTAATTCTATGTATTTATTTTTGAATTTCTTAGGTATTTCTTTGTTTTATGTTTTTTCGATGAACTTGTCGGGGACACTTTAGCGATCTATAAACATATCGGCATAAGACTTAATCCAATTTCAGCCAGTAAAAAGTAAAAATAATCATACATTTATGATTTTTGCTGAAAAACAACAATTTTCCATTGTTTTTGTACACGAATCAAGACGTTTTTGGAGCAAAAAGTTTCGGTGGTATGACAGCGGTATCAAAAGCGGCGCAGCGTCGCAACAGGTATGTCCGATTTTCGCAAAAACGGTCTCAAAGAGCGCCAGACTGTTGAAAGTAAAAAGTCAGCCAGCGACGCGGTCCAAAAATTTGGCGTGGCGGCATGGTCGCGAATTCCGCGAGGGGGGGGGGGGTCAAATGACCCGCCCCAGTGAACATAGGGTTAACAGTGATTCCCAGTTAAAAAACAAAATCTCAGCTACATGATCTATTTATGGCTTCCAGTGTCTTTGAATCAAAGTCTGAAAATGGAAGTCCTGAGAAAAAAAATGCTGTTTCAAGCAAAGGATTTTTTGTGAATTTAAAAGTGAAAAACAATGAGCAGTCATTCCAGTTTCCTCCATGCATGATGTGTTATTCCAAATTTGTCCAACAATGACATTGATCATCTGCCGAGATTTATCTGTAGCATAGTGTCTTGTGACAGTATATATCAATCCAATTTCCATGTTCTATAGTTCAATACAAACAAACATGTCGAGAATATCTAACATATTGACAATTGTTACATGGGATTCCAAGTTAAATTAAAGCCTCCATTTCTTCCTTACAAATGCCAAAATCCGTTTTTCAAATTGCTATTTTCCGTTTACTCAAATCAGGTAAAAATAACTACCAATATACAACTAATACTTTGCATGATTACAACTCAGCCTCAGGGAAGATGTAGGCACTGTAGTCATGGTAGTGAGAAGACGGCCCAGCAAAGGGTCAGCATAGGCGGTTGGCTAGGGTGATTAAAGTTACTCTCTTGCTTTGGTGATAGTATTTAATTTAGTTAATGAATTGATTTAGTACATTTTAATATTTTTATTTTTTAAATTTACTACAAATTTAAGGTTATTACTCAGCATTAAATGATTTCCCAAATTCATCATTAAACTCCCATTCCCATAATTTTTCCGTTTTCCATATCATGAGATGGAAGCTGTACGTAAATAGTACCTTAAATTAATGATTACAAAGGAAAACAAATGCAACCAAAGAGACATTGGTCCTTCAGAGTCTAAAGCTGTAGGCCGGTATAATTGGGCCGTTCTGGTTGGCAGTGATAAGGGATTGCGAATCGAAGCAAATGAATCCGCGAAGGAATCCTGGACGAAGGCATGACGATGAGGTGCTATGGCGGCCATGACAGTCAGGAAGATGATCCCGGTGGTGGCGAACAAACATCGTTGTGCCGGCAGGAGCCAAGATGTTTGCTCGCACCACCGGCATCATCTTCCTGACTGTCATGGCCGCCATAGTCACCATCATCGTCAATGCCTTCGTCCAGGATCCCTTCGCGGTTCATTTGCCTTCGTCCAATCCCTATATCACGCCAAACCAGACGGCCAATTATACCGGCCTCAGTTTACAGACTCTGAAGGACAATCTCTTTGGTATGCATATGTTTTCCTTGTAGTCATAATTAAAGGTACTATTTAACGTAAAGCTTCCATTCCTCCATGATATGGAAAACGGAAAAAATTATGGAAATGGGAAGTTTAATATGGAATATGGGAAATCATTTAATGCTGAAGTAATAACCTTAAAATTTGTAGTAAATTACAAAATAAACAAATATTAATATGTCTAAATCAATCTTCAACTAAATAATACTATCACCAAAGCAAGAGAGTAACTTTAATCACCCTAGCCAACCCCTATGCTGAACCCTCTGCTGGCCGTCTTTCTCACTACCATGACTACAGCTACTCCATTTCCCTGAGGCTGAGTTGTAATCATGCAAGTATTAGTTGATATATGGTGTTTTTTACATGATTTTGAGTAACACGGAAAATAGACAATTTGAAAAACGGAATTTTGGATTTGTAAAACGGAGAAAAAATGGAGGCTTTAATTTAACTTTACGGGAGCACCATGTAACAAATTGTCATATGTTGATATCTGACATGTTTGTTTGATTGACAACTATAGAACATGGAAACTTTGGATTGTTATACTGTCACAAGCAAACTATGTACAGATAAATATCGGCACATGAATCAATGTCTTGTGGACAAAATTTGATAACGCAGCATTGCATGGAGGAAAACTGGAATGACTGCTCATTGCTTTTCACTTTTTAAATTCACAAAAATCTTTGCTTTGAACAGCATTTTTTCAGGACTTCATTTTCAGACTTTATCAAAGACACTGGAAGCATAAAAGATCATGTAGCTGAGATTTGTTTTTAAACTGGAATCATTGTTAACCCTATGTTCACTGGGGCGGGTCAATTTGACCCCCCCCTCGACGAATTTCGCGACCATGCCGCCACGCAAAATTTTTTGACCGCGTCGCTTGCTGACTTTTTACTTTCAAGTCTTGCGCATCTTTTGAGACCATTTTTGCGAAAATCGGACATACCGTTGCGACGCTGCGCGACTTTTTATACACGCATGTCAACCCCGAAATTGCTCAAAAACGTGGTTTCGTGTACAAAAACAATGGAAAATTGTTGTTTTTCAGCAAAAATCATAAATGTATGATTATTTTTACTTTTTACTGGCTGAAATTGGATTAAGTCTTATGCCGATATGTTTATAGATCGCTAAAGTGTCCCCGACAAGTTCATCGAAAAAACATAAAACAAAGAAATACCTAAGAAATTCAAAAATAAATACATAGAATTAATTCTGCATTCGGAAAATATTTTTGTAGATATACGTTGGAAAGGTCAAAATCGAAATTCCACCAAAATTAGCATTCTATAGCTATTGTAAGCGATTTATAGGCGAAAAACATTTCTTTACACTTATTTTGACATAATTTAATTCTTAAAAATATAAAGAATACATTCTTTGAATTTCAATACTATTTACAGTCTTGTGTTGCATCCGGCTCTTTGCGCGTGACAAATCTCTTTACGGCGATCGGCCGCCGATCTGCGGCGAGTGCTCGAAGGGGGGGGTCAAATTGACCCCCCCCCCCCAGTAACTGAGTCTGAAGCTAGTCCAGTTAAAATTAGGGTTAAATGAATGATGCATTTAAACTTGGACAACACTACCTGTACAATGTTGATTATTGAAATGAATTTTTCATTATTGTAAATTACATCATTGAATACAAGTGGCCTTGGAGCTGGTTTGTGTCTTTTAAAGGCAGTGGATCTCATTTGCAAACATCCCCGCAGACCAGGAAAAGATAACCCATGCCCTTAGGCTATTGATGAAGGGCATGCCTGTGAAGTCTGGGGGTCTGTGATTGCCTAGAATTTGAAAAATGCAAAAGAAAAACAATAGCCGTTTAGTGTACGTTCTATGGTAGGTTTTTTTTCTCGCGAAAAAAAATTCAAATCTGAGTCTAATGGTCACTATAATTCCACCAAAACTGAGTTTCTAGCTCCTGTATTTTGCTAAAGGTTCCCAGATGGCATTTTATTCTAAATGCCATTGTATTTACACAATGTTAATTTTTAGGCATGCAAAAGAGATCCCCTGCCTTTAAATTCAAAATACAGTCTGTACAAAGTTTCAGTGTTAGAGATGGAGATACAGGGAAATGGAGGCTAAAAGTATTATGGTTGCAATAATGCAAGGTAAAATGAGAAAGGCAGAGAGAAAAGGGGGGATTTATGATATCTTCTCAGTCAAGCTGACAAGCAGTGGTCAAAAGTTCAACCATTAAAGACCATCAAGAATACAGTCGCGGACACTTCTATTTGCGCAAGGTCAACTTATGCCAAGTCACTTTTTCATGTACACGGTATATAAATGAACTATAAACATGTACCTACGCAAGTGTATATAATACAGTTTATATTTGATAACTAAAATATTATTTTCTTTTGCAATTCCACCTACAGACAACTACACTGTAGATTACTCCACGGGAGAGCATCAGACTTTCTTGACCGTTTTTGCCATCGTCTTCAATGGTATCACAGGGATCATGGCCGGAGCTAATATGTCTGGTAGGCATCGCATGCAAATCACAAAAATGTTCCGAGTTTGCAAGTATTTGTTCCAATGTTCATTGTGTCACTGCCGACAACCAGGGATATATATTGTTGATGCCCGGAAGGCAGTAGATGACAGGTTCAAATTCTGCTTGTCATTTTTTCTGACATGTTTGTTAAAATTATAGATCAGCAGTTTGTGATCATTAAAATACAGAGGACATCAGCTGAAAAAAGTCTGCAAGATACAACACTATTTCACCTCTCTGAATAATCTTTCATTAACAAAAATGTTGTCATATTGATATGTCACTCATAACAATACCCTTGTAAAGTTGCAATCTCCAAAGCTTCAAAAAAGTCAAGAAATAGGAGCACTAAAATTTGGCATCAGATAGTTTTAAAGGTTAGTGACATGATTGGGAATATTTGAAAATGCCTGAACAACCAAATCAGTTGAAATATATACCAACTGTAAACCAGCTGGAGTAGATCTCCCAGCTGTAAGGATTTGTCTGTAATTTGTTAACTTAAGGAGAATCAAGCATGAACATAGACCTACTGTAATTCTATCGTGCCCCTTTAGATATAGAGCCATAGAGAGCTACACAACAGGTTTGCCTGCCACGAGGTACATATTGACAATAGTTATTTGAGAATGAGCCAACGTTTGACTACAAGATTTTCACAGTAGAATCCTTGTATAATTTCTTGATTCTAAACACAACAAAAAAAGTAACTACCCCCTTTTTCAAAATACCATAACTTTTTAAAGAAACAATTTTGAGCAAAATAATTTGGCAAGGATGTTCCTGCACTAATTGACTAATTTCTTCGAGAAAATGTGGTTGATCCGTCAAGTCATGCATGAGTGAGCACATATTAAAGGCAAAAAGTCACTTTTCAAAAGTCACAAGGGTCATTTTGGGGGGGTTTTGATGCAGGATTTTGACAAATTCTGTTTCCGGTGAATGGTTAATCGCTAATTATGTTAATCATCTATCGTTTGATCCTTTCATACGTCTTTTGGCACTTTTTGCATATTTTACGCTTCGGTGAGCGCAATTTAAAAAATGTCCACCCTTTCTCGATTTTGAAATTGTAAAATCCATTAAGTTTACTGCAAAAAACTTAAATCCGAATTTTTTCAGCAAAATGTATCTTAACCTGTCGTACGAACATAAGAGGTTGTACATGAATGGTTGGTGAAGCACACTTTATAAATAAAGGAAAAATGTCATTACTTTAATAATTTTGGATAAGAGATGATCTGTGCTTTTGGAAAGTGATTTTCACCGCGTTTAATACTGCTCATTCATGCTACCCCAACAAACAATCACATTTTCAGATCAGAAGTTAGTCAATGAGTGTAGGAACTCTTGCCAAATTATTTTGCAGGAAACTTGTTTTGTTTAAAAAGTTATGATATGTTGAAAAGAGGGGTGTTACTTTTTTGTTGTGTTTAGAATATTCGGGCTTAAAGACAAGTTTTAGTTTTTTGGGGCTTTTTTGGTTATTTGAAAGCTTTATGCCCCAAAGTATGAACCTGCAAAATAGAATTGATTAGAAAAAAAATAAAGACATTCCAGAACCTCTATTATTTGGCAGGTTATGACTTTGGGGCATGAGCTTTCAAATAACAAAAAATCCCCAAAACCAAACTTGGGCTTTAAGTTGAGGACTACCCCCAATCATGTCATTTACCTTTAATATCTAATATGCAATATTTGGACAAATCTAAAAAAAAAAGGGGGGATTTTTCAATGAAAATCATATACTTTTTCATTGTTGTTGCATGTTGTTTCCATTTCACAAAAATAATTTGTGATAAAATTTCAAAATATGTACAGATGAATATTAGTGCATGAATTAATGTACTGGAGACAAAAATTCTATGACACAGCAGTCTGTACGGGAAAATTGGAATGGTCACTCATTGGTTTTCACTTTTTAGAAGAATTTCATGGTAGTAGTTTTGAACAGCAATTTTAAAGGTTTTATTCTTAACCCTTATCAGAGACACTAGTAGCATGGAGAATTATGTAGGTCAGATTTTTTTAAAACTGGAAACATTGTTACTTTATACTTATTAAAGCTCATCTCTCCCTCTCTGTAAATGACAGGTGAACTTCGCAACCCAGGTCGGGCTATCCCTCTGGGTACACTAGGAGGATGCGCCTACACCGCTGTCATCTACATCATTGTCTTTCTCCTGGTGGCAGCATCCTGTACAAGGTTTGTCCAGTTTTACTAATTAAAAAAAAAAACATACCTGGAAAGGAAAGAAGTGGTTTGGAAAATGTTGACAATGTAATCTTGTGAGATGTACAGTGCAAATCATATATTGCATCAGGGACATAAATTCCTGGGGGATTCCCGCTTTTAGTGAGGTGGGATGGCAAAATATGATGACATAAATGGTACCCGGGATACCAACTAGAAATCCACCGTTTTGTTGAATTATTATATATATATTTTTTTAGCACTGTACCCTGGGTTACAAAATTTTGTAGAAGTTATGTAAAAAATGTGACAATAACACATTTAGGTTCATTTTTACCCATTTTTTGTAAGTTTATGCATTTTTGTTGTGCACTTGTGCAGGTTCTGCATCATAACCACTGATTACAGTGATCATAACTGAAAAAAATAAATTTTTTGGACACAAGGGCACTGCACAACGTGGTACACCGGGGTACAACGGTACCCCAGGGTAGCGCGTGGTGCATCATATCTTCATAAACTAGTATGTTTTTTATGACATTTCATATGTTTTTCATCATCCAAAATACAGTGATACGATCATTTGATACAGAAGAAGATTTCTTTTAAATTTGATGGACATGCTTAATATGTGTAATTTGACCATTCATTACCAACTGTGTGCATTGCCGTCAAAATATGATGTTCACTGTGCATCAGTATGTTTTTTGGTCAGCAGAGGTTGGCAGCTTTGGCCTCCCCGACTTTTCAAACAAAATGTAATCATAAAATACAGCAATTTATTGCAAGATTTTTCAAAACAAACATCTTTTGCTCCATACATGTACAATAGTAAAAGTTGCTCTTTAAAACTGCTTTGAAAATGCAAATTACGATACCTGGGAAAATGTTTATCTAGGGATCTGTCTTCTCAAAAATTGTAAGATCTTCATTACAATTTTTACCTTAGTAGATTAGAGTAGATTTTATCGTTCCATTTGGAAAGTTGTTATGCTCGCATTGGACATGTATACATTTGCATTGTCACAAAACATAATGTGATATGACAAAAAGAAATATGCAATTTGATTAATTTTCAAGCATTATTGGCAAACTCAGTTGAGAGTAAATGCAAGTATTGAATATGCTAAAGAAAGAAGGGAAGTCACACTATGTTTATGTGTGATTATAAATGCAGATATTTGTAACTGCCATATATGATTTCATGCAGGGACCTTTTGGTCAATGACTTCAACTTCTTGCAGCACATCAACGTTGTCAGCCAGCTGATCGCCGTGGGAATTTTTGCTGCCACCCTCTCCACATCCCTCAGTACCCTGATTGGAGGGTCACGGGTTCTGATGGCACTGGCGAAGGACAGAGTCTTTGGTAACTTATTACTTTCTTGTATTTACTTCTTCAGTTACTTGTTGTTGCACATTTTCAAATATATAATGAATGCAATTGAAGAGTATAGAATAAGAAGTACTTAAGTCACATTTTGACGAAATTGAGTTAGTGATTGTTTTGAAGTCGTTACATGCTGGGAAATTTTTTGACAAAATTTTAGTCAAATTGACCCTTCCCTAGTAGGGGTCAGGGGAGGGGTCAACCGGGTCAAATTTTTAACTTGGTCTAATTTCTTCAAAATGTATCTCAAATTACTTGACTAGTTACAAGGATTAAGAAAATTTATAATTTATCATGTATTTTGTGCTTTGTTGATGAGATATGCGGTCACTTCCGGTCGAAGGTCAAATGAAGTCAAATTTGAAACAACGTCCAAATTTGACAAACTTTCATATCAAATTGTCAGTCTTATGGAGGACATTCCAAAAATATATACAATTAATTGTTTTTGACATTAATTTATTCGAAAAATGCATTTGTTTTCCTGAGACCCTTGATTTTAGAAGAAGAAGAGTACTAAAGTCCACAATATTGATTATTGGAAATTGACAAGTGTGACAATGCTTGTTTTTGTCCCATATTCATCTTTTATTGTGTCAATTAACTTCACTAAATTTGAATGTACAACTGAAACAATTGTGATCTGTAGACAAATTTGAAAACTTTGAGCCTTTGTTTCTCAAATGTAGTATTATATGACTTCAGTACTTCTTATTCTTTGCTCTTCAATTGTAATTAGATACAACAGTTACTACACTTGACTCTCATTATGAAGAACACTGATATAACATGGTCGTTTTATAGCAAAGTAATTTGGGGGGTTTAGAAGATTAAATTTTTATTATGTTTTATTGTTTTTGTAACAAATTAACAAAGTAATTGTCTTAATCTGATTTTGTTATAATTATACAATAAGAGTCTACTATATAGTGTGTATCAACAACAAGTAAACACTTAGTAAAAAATTTATTTAAAAAAATTCTCATGATTTTGAGATTATTGTTTTATATGAATATGTTACCTTGGATCTAAGCTATCTTACGACACTGTTAGTTACACTGTATAATGTAAAAGGTAGAATTTGTATTAGACTACTGTATATGCCATATATTTTCGCTATTTTACGTCAAGAGGAGGATTCGCGAGGGTATATTTTCGAGATTTTATTGCATTTACATTCACTTTGTACAGAAATGTCCAGAAGCAAAAATTTCCGCGTTTATTAAGTCGCGAAATTCGCAAAAATAAAACCATCCGTGAAATATTCAGCGTATACAGTATCCAATGTTACCTATCAGTTTTTTGAGTGACTCGGTCAGAGCCATCCATCTTCTGTGTTAAAGTGTAATAACCAATTAAATTACATCCATATTGAATTTTCTTATAGCAATCATTGAAAGGGTAATATTAGTGGTACAAAATTGCAGCTAGCAATTTGTTAAACAGTTAGTTAAAGATGAGCCTGTTAAAAAGTGTGGCAATTGTGATTTAAAATACCAAATATAAGAAAAAATAACAAGTACCATATTCGGAGAAAGAGGATTGGATAATAACATTAGTAATATTTTGTTGTATAAAAAGAAAGATTTAAAAAAAATCAATTTCAGTCTAGCTGTCTCTTCTCTGATGGTCTGAATGATTTCTTGAACAATAATGCTACATGTCAAATTTTGTTGGGGCTGGGCAGTACACCCGTAGAATAGCTTAATCACCCAGCTCTACCATATTGATTTATATGTTTGAAATGACTTTGGTTTTTATCTTTTTAACAACAGGTGCTATCATGAAACCCATCGCCAGAGGAATAACAAAAGGTGGTAATCCTATCGCAGCTTTGATTGTGTGTTGGTTTATGGTTCAGGTAAATATCTGTTCTTAACCTTATCTTAAAATACTTCTCGAGACTGAGGGGAACATGTGACCATAAAACTGTGATAATCTGAAGTAACCTTGAACTTGTTAACTTTGCTTCTCACATGTTGTAGCTTATCTCATGGAGCTAGTGTCATTGCCAATGTGCCTCTACATCAACATTAATGTGTGCATACACTGTAATGATATTGTGGTCATGTTGCATCTTAACAGCATGTTTATTTTATATCACCGAAATAAAAAAATAAAATGAAACCTAAAAGTCAACTATTATTTGTCATAATTCTCAGTATTGAGTTCTTTTCTTAAAGGGAGAAGAAGTCAGCAACTAGCAGGCATAAGTTAAGAAAAAATTTGAGTTCTTACCAACCAATCAGATCACATGTGCACAGGTCTGGAGCTGACCTTGCGTGACTGATGCATGCCACCCGATGTGTGTTAGTCACGCTGTGGTAATGCACTGTTTGAATCGATAAGCTCCTCCCCCAATAGCTGTTTCTGCAAGTTTTATCCCGGGGTAAAACTTGCAAAGACGTAAAATAAACACAAATTAATAAATTATAGGGCCTTGCTGAGGGTCAGTATCAAACAGTACCCCTTATTTAGGCTGTCTTTATCACCATGTACCATACTTCTCACAATAATCACTATGTCATTTTTTTTTACTTAACTTATGCCTGTTAGGTGCTGGCTCCTTCTCCCTTTAATGAGTTTAGTTGATCGTAGATTCTTCAACAGTATCATACAACTGAGGTCATGTTACAACTAATGTGTGCTGTGTCACATTTTAAATGGTAATATGCAGACCTCCTAACCATTCTAAATTGGGAGGAAAAGAATCTGAATTTTGACCATTCCCAGTTCTTGTTGTAATATGTTTTTCATATTTTTCTTGATAATTTACTACACACTCCTATTGGGAAATGCTGTTTCTTTCCTATTTTATGAGTGAAATTATCCCAATTTTTCACTCAGAAAAGTTGGGAGTTCTGCAAGATCATTTTAATTCAAAGTTAGCTCAACATATTGTCAACATGAAAATTTCATCATATCAACATATTGACACAGAAAATAAATTGATTCCGACTTTGGCACTACAATGAGTACAGCCACATCTGCTTGCCGCTTTATATAATGCTAAGAAATTACTATTTTTAGTCTTAGTTGTGATTGGTCAATGTTATGTGCAGTCCAGATGATTCTTATTGCTTCCATTTTTCTTTCAGATGGTTCTTTTCATCGGTGAGTTGAACTTGATAGGTCCCTTGGTGTCTGTCTTCTTCCTGCTGTCATATGCCTGCGTCAACTTGGCTTGTCTGGCTCTTGATGTTGCATCTGCCCCAAACTTCAGGTAAGATTGATGTGACGAAATGCCTGGGCTCAGTGGATCCCATTGGAATACCTAAAATGTTACCTAGTCCATAAGGGGCACTACAAGTGCATTTAATGTTACACACTAAACCTCACTTCCAAATATAAACCCAAGTTATTCACATTTTTATTTTGGCACTATGTTTACACTGTTTGAATTGGATGAAGTTTTTCACTCCACAAAATATCCCATATGCACATTAAAGAGAAATGGCAAAATTGGAAGTTGTCCTCACTTTAGGACGCAATGCTCCCAGAATCATGTGTTTCTGCTGTGAAATTTCATACATTTCCTATTGTTCAATTATCAGAAAATGCTATGATGTCGAAATTTATTGTGTAGCTTTCTGTGGGATCAATCAGGGCTGGAGATTGATTCAATACTGGTAAATTAATGTTAGTTTCTCCTCATGTACATTAATGTTTGTTTCTCCTCAAGTAAACAAATTCAAGACAAATCCTTCCAGCCTGAATATAAACTCTAGCCAGTGTTTATATATTGGTATAGGCATATGTTTCATCTCAGCAGGTTCTTGAGGCAGTTTGACTTGTCCTAATTATGTCACTGCCCTTTGGGAGAAATAAAAAATGCCTCTTGAACCAAACTGGTTGAAAGATATATCAATGGATACACCAGCTAGAAGGATTTAACTTGATTTGTTTACTTAAGCCGAATCAAGCAGAACATACTAGCATTTTGCTTCTCTCGAGGCTCGAGAGAATTAAGACCCATAGACTGCTACGCAACAGATTTATCTGTCACAAGGCATACTGATGAAAATTGCTTTAGAACGAGTCAACTTTTGACTACCAAATTTTCACAGTCAAATCCTTGCACAGTTTACTTGATTCTAAAATAGTTTCACCCCAAGTTGAGGACTACCCACAATTATGTCATTTACCTTTAATCAGTCAATATCATTTTGATTGTTCTTTCTTCATCCTCCAGACCTTCCTTCAGGTATTTCTCCTGGCACAGCGCCCTGATTGGTATGATTGGCTGCCTTCTGATGATGTTCCTCATCGAGCCCATCTGGTCCTTCGCTGCCCTGGGCGTGGCCATCTTCCTCCTGGTGGTCGTCCTCATCTGGGGACCGGAGAATGAGTGGGGCTACGTGTCCCAGGCACTCATCTTTCACCAGGTCAGGATCAATTTGAGAAATCTGTGTGTGGATTGTGTCTTTAAATTTAGTGTTAGATTAAAACCAAATTATGGTTATGATGATGATGGTGGTGGTAATCATAATGATACTAATGATAATGATATTAAAAAATGATAATAATAATGATAATCAAGAAGGAGGAGGAGGAGAGGGAGAAGAAGAAGGAGAAGAAGAATGATAATGATAATAACTCTAATTGCTACCTTAAGGCAAATTCTTTTGTTCTCAGCCTATTTTGATTCCCCTTAAAGCACGCTTTTTCGCCCTAATGCTCTCCTCCCTATTGTGACGGAATAAACCCTATTGTGTGGATTCCCCCTATGGTAGCTTTTGATGTTATAATAATAATGATTGTCACAATAATAATAATAATAATGGTAATCATGAAAATAATAATGATAATTATAATGATAATGATAATTCAATTCAATATATTTACTTTCACAATAAAAACAAATAATGCAAACAGATATGAAAGTAACATTAACATCACAAATCAAATGCTGTGGAAAAGCCAACTGAAATCACAGTGGCTTGTACGGTTTGGCCCCTTTCAAATATCAGTACAATGTTACATCAAAATTTTTTATACAGCAAAACCAAGTGGATTCATACAAAGTAAACTAGATAGGTATAATAATAATGATAATAATAACAATAACAATAATAATAATTAAAATAACTAAGAATATTTTACATTTGAACTGGGGGAAATAATTGATAATGTTTATGTAAGACACCCATGTATACCATACTTATTTTTCAAAGTCTCTAATGTTATGTGACAGTCCAATTGAACTAGTTAAATCTTCTGATTTTTCTTGTATTCCATTTTGTCAGGTGCGTAAGTACCTTCTTCTCCTGGACATACGCAAGGAGCACGTCAAGTTCTGGCGGCCGCAAATCCTACTCCTCGTCGCCAATCCGCGGTCGTCGTGTCAGCTCATCAGCTTCGTCAACGACATGAAGAAAAGCGGTCTGTTTGTTCTGGGTCACGTTAAGAGCGGTTCCCTAGACGAGTGTCCATCTGACCCCGTGCAGAGGGAATTCCCCGCCTGGTTGTATTTGGTGGAATCACTCAAGGTGAAAGCATTCGTGGAACTGACGATGGCCCCGACTGTTCGTGAGGGTGCCACCCATCTGATGCGCATCGCTGGATTAGGAGGTAGGTGTCAGGAAAATGGTTGTGTTAAAGGGATGCGCCATTTGTAATCAATTTACAGTGTATTGTTCAATACTATTCGCTTGCCCCTATTGCAGGGCCGCACGTAACAACAATCGTGGAGCTGCGAACAGAATTGCCGTTGATGATAGGGCCGTTGTCAGTTGGATTCAGTTAGTTTTTCTTCGGTTTAATGCATGCTGCATAGGGAAATGTACACAATTCGTGCGCGCTCGTTTTCCGAAAGTATACGGGCATTCCCGAATATTACCCGAGCCGGGCCACCTCAAAAACATCACGATATGCAACTTTTCGGTCCCTTTAATCTATTGGAGATGATTTGATTTCATTGTAACATGCATTCTCCATAGACCCTAGCCCAAGATATCATGTTCTTTGTCTGCAACAGGTTAAATGGCTTTACCCTGTGAAAACAGTTTGGCCCGTATTCTGAAGTCAGGTTTAACCCTAATCAGCCCGGGCTTTTTTGAAATTGCATAGCCCGGGGGGGGCTAATTTGGCCCCCCCTTCAGATCTCG
>JZLH01S0042200.1:22493-33044 GCA_001188425.1 Eucidaris tribuloides
AGTTCCGTTAGTTATTCCAATCTGACCCATCAGGAATGTAAAGCCAGGATTGTTCATGATGGCAAAGTGACATAGATTTTCGATTTGGTTCCAACGATGTGTTCTCTCTTTGAGGTCGGCTGTGACCTCGGCAAGTGCTGACCTGGAAAGGTTAGGGTTAAAGATCAAAGTGATTAATGTCATAGGCTAAGTATTGAGGGACAGCTCTACCTCACAGAGGATACATGCACATATATATCATTGGTTGAGATTGAGATGGGCATCAACTCTATACCCTTGAGAAGGTAAAGGTTGCTTATGCCATACAGTTTGTACAGTGTTTTGCCCTTCTACTTCTCAAAGGTATTCGCTGCCATAGTCGTGACGTCACTCCGAGGTCAACCAGCCGCAACCATGGTAACTGGTTCACGTGATGCGCGCACGCGCGGTGCACACTGAACCGGCCGTGACAGAGTTCGCTATGGCCGTCGTGTCAATGTACGGAAAAATGTGTTATTTTCACGAGTAATTATTTGAAACGTGGACAAAAATAAGGAATTTCAGGTACAGGAGTGTGTTCTCAGACAACTTCTCCTTTATATAAATCTGCTCTTTTGCCTTATTTTTTGCTACAATTGTTGATTTTGAGGGAAATTTCCAGGCAGTCATAGCGAAGTTTCAAACCCGTGTTACACAATGCAATGCTACAGTAAAACGCTTACTGGCACATCGAAACCCAGGTTTTGTAATCGGTATGTTTCTCTTTCGGGAATCAAAAATAACTGTAACTTTGGCTCTCACTGGTATTTTGACACCCTGCTGCAAAGCAGTTGACCATTTTTCAGCTTTAATTTTGATGAAAATATGATAAATTTTGGTTCTTAACTTCCGACCTCTGAGCGTTCGTGTAAACTGTATGAGTGATACGTTGCTATGGAAGGTGCGTGAACCATTGTCAAGGAAGTGAGCGTGACCCGAGGTCAAGTGACGTCACACTTTGGCAGCAAATACAGTCTTAAAATGTCCTCCCCAGTCTTAACCGATGGTATTCACGAGAGTAGACTGTTGCATTGTGTGCTTTTAAAAAGTGAAAATCATTGAACGACCATTTCAGTTTTCCCTATAGAATGTTGTGTTGCAGAATTTTCATCAGCTGACAAAATTCATGTGCCGATATTTATCTGTACATGAGTGACAGCATATGGTGTGTCCATTCAAACACTGTCAAATAGCAATGTTTGACAATTTAAAATGTGGCTTCCACAATGTTTTATAGTGTCTTTAGGAATATGTTGCATTTGATAGATACACTGTACTAATTCATACTTACATTACAGATCAAGTACATGTAATGGGAGACTTACCATTTTCTTATTTCTGAAATTGAAAATAAGCTGTGTCACGTTTCATTCAAGGTCATTAAGACATGGTTTCAGACTTGACATAGGTTTTACTGCCAAAGTTTGAAAAAAAAAATCATTTCAGAGTGAAAATAACCATGTTGAATTTTTAAGATGTCATTACTAGGGTAAAATTATCTGTAGATTATTATTTTTTACTCGAAAACCCTGTATCACACATGATTTTGCTACAAAATATGGATTTGTGTCTGATTTTGCTTGAAAATCGCACTTTTCGGGTGACAAAATTTTCACCTACCAACTTTGTATACTTACAGAGTCTAAATTCTACATGACCCTTAATAATGTTAATATATCAGTTAAAGGTAATGGATTCAAGTACTTGTTTTGTAATTTATTCATTTCATAATTTGCACACCAGAATCATTCAAATTTGACATATCCTGTGAAACGACATTAAAAATTTAGCAGTTCGGACAATTTTTTTTTTTGCACAATCACATCTCTGGATAAAAAGGGTCTACAGTAATGATTTACCTGTCAGTTTATGTAGAATTTAATAAGCTTCAAATTAATACCTAACTTGGTTCATTTCAAGTATAAGAATAATTAAAAAATACAAAAATGTTTCCCCTACCCCTCAATTTTTCCATTGCGTGAAAAAATATTGTTGTTCAATAAAATTGGTAGTACAAGAAAACAAAAGGAGCTATAGGCTTGAAAATTTAATCAATTATGCCCAGAGCAAGTCCCTACATAGTTATGCTATTAATTTTCTTTCACCATGTCTAAAATTTCAGAATTTCATTTTTTTTCCGATTTGCGACATCCAAATTTTACCCAAAAATTGGGCGCTTCGAGAACCTGCAAAAAAAAAGGAACCCGAAAAGGGTGACACTCCTGAAGAGTTAATCGATTATTCCCAAGGAAATGGCATCGAACTTATGTCAAATTGCATAATTTTTGTGAATTTTTCTTTCAAAGTTAGTGACATACATGTAGGCACTAATGTGTCCAGGTATATGTATGTCCAGGTAGTCCCACATATAGTGATTCATGTAGGGTACACAAATCACAACATGTGGAACTGCCATAAATAAATAATTTTCATGGGAAATTTGAATTAGGGTTCGGTTAGGTTTGTGGATAGGGTACACTAACCCTAACCTAAACCCTGACGCTACCCCTACCTTAAACCATAACCCTAGAAAATTGCTGTTGGGCTTGGACAATTTAACACATTAGTGCCCATTTTTAAGCAAAATTACAAACGTTTAGTACCTTAGCTATTGTGCAATCATGTGACCTGCATCTACTATGTATACACCAATCAGATGTCAGATTTGCAAGAGAACAAGACATGTAGCTTCAGAGACACTGAATAAGTGTGGACAAGAAGTTCAGCGACCTCAAAGTACCCAATACAGATGTGCTGTGCATGTACATGTACATGTATGTTAGGCATTGCTATCGAGTCATACTACATCCTCCAGAATGTAGATTTTGCATTTCTGACTTCAGAAATGAATTCTTCACAAAATGTCAGTCCAGAAAACATATTCAATATCATATTTTAGGCAACTTTATTTTTTTTTCCATTTTTGGCAGTAAAACCTATGCCAAATCTGAAACCATGTCGTAACTACAATTAACATGAACCATAATTCCTGCTAAATCTCACCACAAAAAGTGATACCATTTTCCACAACAATATCTTTAAATCAAAATATGAACTTAACCCTTATCATATGTAATCAAATATTTAAATAAATAAATAAATAAAATTAATTGCACGAATAAATACATTAATAAATATATAAATAAATGAAAATATACATAAATACATACATAAATAATAAATAAATAAATACAACAAAAACAGAAATATGATAAGCCAGTAGATGTATATTCATAATCAGTATTACTCTGTTACTATTAAGTTCTGATAGGATGAAACGTCCGACTGCTCAGCTACCTTGCGATCACAATTCTCTGATCGACGGCATCCAGCGAGGTGCCATGGGCTATCCGGAACGACCCAATCAGACTGGCCCTCTTCCTCCTCAGCTTCTCACACTCCTCCTTGGCCTCCTGTAGCTGCTTGGCGGCCTGGATCCTCTTGTTCAGGTGGTAGCGGTACTCAATCTCGTGGGTCAGCTGCAGCCACTGCTGTAGGGTGCCTGGGGCGGTCCAGTCCTGCTGATGTGTCAGGGTCCTCTCAGCTTCATCCAGGGCATCACGGACCTGATATGCAGTGGTAGAAGAAATAGAAAATATAGTCAAACCCAAACCTGTCTTAGCAGCCACCCCTCTATAGCAGCCAACCTGTCTATAGTGGCCACTGAAATGATTCCACTGGCAACAAAACCTGTCTTAGCAGCCACCCCTCTATAGCAGCCAACCTGTCTATAGTGGCCACTGAAATGATTCCACTGGCAACAAATCATGTGTTAAAACAACCTACCTATAGCAGCCATTTGTCTATAAAGGCCACATTTTTATTGCTTCCCATGGGTGGCCACTATAGTCAGGTTTCACTGTACAATGGAAATGAAATTTGCATACTGGCAAACCAGAAATGTTCGTGAGCATTGAGCTTTCGCAAATTTTGCGTAAAGTCCAAATTCGTAAGTAGAATGTACGTCTATACACCTTTTTGAAAGCCAATACAAAAGTTGGTCAGTGATTCACATAAGTTTCATACACGTGAAACAGCCATCAGCGCCACTTCGCGAAAGTTTCCCATTGCAAAAGTTTAGTGTTATACAGTATTTAGATCCCCTGACTTCTCTTAAAATATATTTACATAATCTTCATGCACAATATACATTCATCATAGCTGTGTATAAGTGCATGTGTACAACAGTGTTGTATTGAAGGCCAGCCATGGGGCTAGTTTCTGGTGGCCTCGGCCTTGGTCTCGGTCTCGGTCCAAGTCACTAGTACAAACCCCATGGAAAGGTTGTGTTTTGGGGCGGCCTTAATCCTGTGGTCTCGGATACAACACTAGTGTACATGTCATGTATGTAATTTTCCACATGTTCATTTACATATCTGATCTGGGTGCATAATGAGTATACAAGGGGGATAGCACATTTTCTCCTGTTATGATCGAACAGCTATTTAAAGGGCATGAATATTCATGAAACAGGAAAATTAACAGATTCATGTAAATTGTTATTAATCATGTACAAGTTGGTCTTGTTCACTGAATAAACAAAAAATAACTCTCTAGATATCTGTAAGATCATTTTGTTCCTCACCTGAACTAATTCCTCCTCTGCCAGTCGTAGCCTGGTTGCCAAGTCTGCACTTCCATCCACGTTATCATTTCTTTCGTCGTGAAGTCGTCGAGCTTCTGTTTTGGCTTTGGTTATTTCATCCGTAAGTTTCTTTTCGATGGTTTGCTTTTCCCTGATGGCTGATTTCCGCTCCTCTTGTGCTAAATCCAACCTGACAGAAATTTGAAATATGTAAATTTTAGCCAGCTTTTCACATTACATTTCATCAACTGTGTTAATTTATTTGTTCATTTAAATTACCAAAAAATTGCCATTCCTCCCTCTTCAGTTGACCATGACTAAAAACTTTTAAAAGTTATGATATGACACCAGAAGTGCTACAAAAGTACCTCCAGAAATGCACCCCACTGCACAGGTGGATCAGGAGAGGGGGAGATGGTGACCTGATCACCAAGTGTAATAATAATAATACAAGGGGGCTCTTGTCGATTTCAACCCTGAAATGACAAAAAAGCTCCCCTTAAATTGTCATAGGGTTGAATAAAAATAAAAATCTGAAATAACACTGAATCAGGAAAAGAAGCCCTCCCCCCTTCCAATCCCCCTCCATAGTCTGACCCACACTTCCCCCACCCTAAATCCTCTTTATGACTTATTTTCTGATTAAAATGTCATCAGCTGGAAGAACTGCATGGAAATACGGAAGGATTAATTTTGCTATTGAGGTTTAAAACATTACCTCAATTGTTACGAGACTTTACCCACTGGAGACGATTTGATATAACACGCATTCTCCATAGACCCCAGCCCACGACATCTCATTCTTGGTATCCAACGGGTTAAACGATCAATGAAAGCATTACTCACTTTCCCTGCAACTCTTTCAGGGAGTCTTCAGCTCTTGACAGTGACTCCATCTCTCTCAGCAGCTGCTTGACGTGGCTCTGGGAGAAGCGATGCTGGATGAAAGCAAACCACAGCCTCCCAGGGCTACCACCAGAGAGATGACCCAATAACCAATCCTTGAGGTAGTTGTGGACAGCTGGACAATGACAGAAACAGTAGAATATATCAAATTAATTTCATTTTGTGAATGACTGTGAATTATTCATATTCAAGTTCATATTTATATTCATATTCATAATCATGTTCACTTTCATATTCATATTCATATTCACTTTCCCATACATTAAGCAAACACTATATATCAAATACTCTGATTTAATTATATGGCTGTACATTATAGCAGGGCTCGACACTAGCGGTGGCCCGGTGGCCCGGGGCCACCAAAATTGAATGTCGGGCCACCACAATTCCAAAATATGGAGGTTTTGGTGGCCCAATCGGGCAACTAAAAATTTCAAAGTGTCAATGTGATTTTTGTGATAAAAATTAATGGATTACCTTGCATGTCAATTTTCCTAAAATCGGCGAGGAAAGATCGGCGCCGCGCTGCTCATAACAACACGGAGAACGCAGCAGCTCGCAGCTACAAAATCGCCTAGCTCGCGCTCGAGCCGTCTGAAAATTATCGGGAGCGATTGTCAAATGATTAATCTAAAAAAATCGCCTCCACGAAATTTACAGCTAAATATATTCTTTATTGCCAGCAGTTAATATAGCCTCGAATTTCCTTTAAAAAAATACGAAATCAGTAAAAGAAATGAATGGTCATTTTTGCAGAGCAAAGGCTAGCTAAAAATCCGGCAATTTCTTGCTAGTAATGTGAATTTCCAAAGACGCAAAATTAGCGGGCCGCGCCTGCATATGCAGGAAGCTTGCGAAGTCGGACTAATTTTAGAGGCAGTGCACTCAGGGAGAGAAAGCTTGCATCAAGAAAAGAAAATGAAGATCACCAAAAATTCTCGCAAGAACTTTAAAAATATTGGAAATAATTCAATAAAGAATTACTGCAAGTAGCAGGGAAGGTGAGCAGAATGATCAAAATGACATTTTTCAAAGTTCTACAAGTTGCAAAGATAATCGGCAAATTCACGTCAGTTAGCTTCTAAGTGAATGCTAAGTCCCACATGCTTTAAATGGTGTGGTAAAAATCGAATTTCAAGCTCTAACTTACGATTTTGGTGGTAAATTTCTGCACTTGAAAGTGATAAATTCAACCACAAATATGTCACAGGAGTGTAAGACATTTTGTTTCTGAAATTCTAACCTGATTTTTGGGGGGCATTAGGTCAAAAAGTGGGGAATTTGGAGCAGCTGGAAACAGCCTCAATGGGCTACTTAACCGCTGAAATCCAGCCTTGGCTGGTGGCCCAGAGAATGGCCAGACACAGTGTCCTGTTCACTGGCTTGCCTGGCGGTCTGGCTTAGCTGGTCTGTTTTTCTAATGTTCCCTTTTATGAAGTACTTTGTTAATTCAAATTTTCAAGTTTTAGAAGGAGTGTTTCTTGTCAGAAAATCATCTCAAATGATTTTGGATAATTAAGAACCATGTAATTAAAGCAAATCTGGGGAATGAAATACATGTAAACACTGAAATGTTACATTATTTTGTTTGTTTTCACTTTTTATTTTCCAACATTTTTCGTAAGGTTTATAAAAAAATTGTGTGCATTCACATATGAGGGATACATTTTGGGATACCTCGTGAAATGTTTATTGCCTCCATATGCATAGTATAGTCGTACTGTTGCTGAATCCTTAACATGATATGAGTTGTACAAATTCAAACATTGATATTGAACACAATTGATACCAAGTGAATGATTACGTAAACATACATCATGCACACACAGAGTATTATTTTTTTCAGGCACGCAAAACTTTTAATGATGAAACTGACATACATTGTGTTTGTTTTTATTTATTTATCTATTACACTGTACACATGCAAGAAAAAAAAGATTCTCACAAAACTTGCTAGGAGAATCCAGATCATTCTTAATTATGAAATATTTGCGAGAATCTAGGATTCTCAAGGTCTGGCACAAATTTTTAGGCCTGAGAGCCTATTTTTCTACTAAAATATCATGCAAGAGTAAATGTACAAATTTTTAATGTTTTTCTTTGTTGTTTTTTGGGGCCACCAAATTTCAATTTCGGGCCACCAAAAATTGAATTTTAAGGATTTTAGTGGCCCGACCGGGCCACTAAAAAAAAAGTTAGTGTGGAGCCCTGATTATAGAAAGAAATATATTATTAGAAGAAATGTACATTTTAGAATATGATGCTAATACACACTGTACAGTATGTATATCAAATATATGACCATTACCTACTCTGTGAAGTACCATGAAATTTGGATATGTGGTAAGAAAATGCAACAATGAATAAATAAATAAATAATACATGAAGAAATAAATAATGATATAAATACATAAATAAATAAATAAATAAATAAATAAATAAATAAATAAATAAATAAATAAATAAATAAATAAATAAATAAATAAAAAAAATAATAAAATAAATAAATAAATAAATAAAAGTGACACACTGACAATCAGTTTCTACTGTATGTACAATGTAATCATAATCACGTAACTAAAAGAATACCCTACTGGTCCCTACAAGCAAACATTTGCAAGTTCAAAAAGGACATTGAAGGGGAAATGGTGAATATGACATTGAAAGAAAGGTGTCCTTTTTGTAGCGGTTTACAATATATCTTATGTACTTCATGAATACGGCAGTTCAAATATCTTTCACTAATTTTTTGAAAATATCCCATCTGTAATTGTAGCATTTCAGAAAAAATGCTTTATATTGTTTTAAGAACGTTTGGAACATACTGTATTTTTGTCCTGGCTTTTATGGCTGAGCTTCCCCACCCTACCTCTGTTGTAAAAAATACATGTTGACTGAAAATGGTAAATCTGTAGACAAGCTGTCTACAGTCATGTGCGTGTATCTACAATATGTACCCGTATATGAGCATCTAATTGCTACTATTCTTTTCACTTAAGAAAGTAACTACACGTACATGTATATTACAGTAAATATACCTCCCAGGTGCATGAAGGACATGGGAAATGGCTGAAATGACACAAGCTTGCTGGTAGGATTTGGACTACAGCAATTACTATTCGTTTCAATGCTTACTGTCCCATACAAATACTGCTCATGATATTACAGTCCAACATCAAAGGTTCTGTGACGATGACCGAGGCCATCCGAAGTTGGCCTCAAGGCTGGCCTCAAACACAACACTGCTCAACATACATATTTGTAACATACATGTAGGAAACTGCCTGGTTAATAGTGTTGCACGACTAAGTCGCCAAAAGTCGGAGTCGTGACTATCATCGAGGAGTCGCGACTCCGACTTTAGAAACGCAAGAATCGACTCCATGTAATCACATATGTATGTCATATAAACAAGTCAATTAAAACATTGATGAGAATGTGTGGGACTATGGCAGAAATTCAATTCTTGAATGATCGTAATCACAATTGAAAGTTGAATTTACTGAAATCATTGAAGGAGGACACTGAACAGTCATTGTATAGGCTGTATTGTGCTTCTTTTTACCTATTGGTCATGCCGACAGAACTGAACACTGAGAGTCGGCAAATAGTCGGAGTCGCGACTTTTGATAGGCGACTAGTCGACTCTAAAAATCCTGGAGTCGTGCAACACTACTGGTTAACCTGTTGGAGACGATTTGATTTCACTATAACACGCATTTCCCATAGACCCCAACATGAGTTAACTCGTACTTAGTCTCTATAAACGGGTTGATAATTCATCACTAATTCAGAGAAATCCAGAGATAACAGGGTGCAAAGGGGTGGGGTGGGGTTTGAATGTATTATTATGGCTTGGAGATATTTCATTTCAGCAAGAAGATTCTGCACCATGTATCTGCCCAATACTAATAAAGTTTTGAGATCATGATGGTAATGTTTATCTCCATGGTGAAGTTTGGCCTTGACCCATGAACTTAAATGGGTCACAATTCATCACCAACACAGAGAAATCCTGAGTGAACAGGGTCTAATGGGGTAGGGAAGGCAGTGGAGACGGACTGTACAGGCCTGGAGAGTCGTTTCGTTTCGGACTCAGGAAAAGGACCTGTACCATGTTTACCCAATTCTGATGGACTTTGCCATTGCAATGGCAGTGAATAATGTACAGGTATCTATGTTCAGTTAAAGGCAGTGGATCTCTTTTGCATGCCTAAAAATTAACATTGTGTAAATACAATGGCATTTAGAAGAAAATGCCATCTGGGAACCTTTAGCAAAATATAGGAGCTAGAAACTCAGTTTTAGTGGAATTATAGTGACCATTAGACTCAGATTTGAATTTTTTCTCGCGAGAAAAAAATTCCTGCCATAGAACGTACACTAAACGGCTATTGTTTTTCTTTTGCATTTTTCAAATTCTAGGCAATCACTGATGCCCGGATTTCACAGACATGCCCTTCATCAATAGCCTAAGGGCATGGGTTATCTTTTCCCGGTCTGCGGGGATGTTTGCAAATGAGATCCACTGCCTTTAAGCTTGTCCACTTGAAATATTGACTTTTGACCCAGACATGTAACCTGGAGAGTTTTCACTGACGTGTCTGGGCGACTGACAAATTCCCAGCTGCACAACTTTGTAGTGATCACATATCAGCTGCATTTGCATTTGAAACACATTGCCAATTTTACTGAGGTTGGGTTAGGGTTAACAAAACATCAGAGGAGCATGACTACATAAACTAGAACATATCGATGTTAGACCGTATGCTACAATTGAGAAAAGGACATTTTTTTATTTTTTTCCACTAAAAAAAATTGAAAAACTTTCTGGTATGATGATTCACTATCATACACAAGCTTGTTTTCTAAGAGATCAAGGCCTGGGTATACTTAAAGTCCAATAAATTCAGAGTTGCCAAGCGCTGCTGGCCCCCAAAATACACTGAAGCACAGTGAAAAATCATATTTTGAAGGCAAATTTAAAAAAAAAGGACAAAAATGGGTGATTACACATATCAAGCATGCCTATCAAATTTAAG
>JZLH01S0042234.1:0-20229 GCA_001188425.1 Eucidaris tribuloides
ATTTTTACCTCTGACATTATTACCTCTGACATTTTTACACCGAGCCGAGTGCTTGTGGTATGTAAGGAGTCCTTCGGACACTACCATCCAGGTTCTTTTCACTGATTTCAACTTACGCGGTGACGCATACGTACAAGTATTCAATGGTCCTACTTATTCGTCTCCACAATTACTGTACGCTGATGGGACGTCCTTGCCAATTCCCATTAGCGTAGCCAAAGGGGGGGGGAGTTGCCCCTCCCCCCCAATAATGCTTTTCGGAATTTTGTCAGTACACGAAGGACTCCGTCGGTACATGCGGACCGACAAAAAAATAATTTTGTACCGACGAAATATCTCATAAACCGACAAAAATATTGAAAGAAATTGTATTTTTCAAATGTAAAAATCATTTTTTTTTCAAGCTCGCTCGCTCCGCTCGCTCGCATAAGTGATTTTCTTCATGTCAGGTATTTTTCGGTAACCTAGGCAAACCGCCTTGTCATGAATGCTATGATTGATGACATTTGGAACGTTAGCGGTATAGTACAGTCAACTTGAGTCAAGTGTACTACACAGAGAACGTTCCAAGTCAACCAACTCGAACATCATGTTGTATCGACAAGATATTTACAGGCCTACAACATTAAACTGTTGAAAGATTCAACACTCAGCAACGTGTACATTAGGAGAATACTTGGGAAAAAAAGAATAGAACGCTATTTGATACCCGGGCACACTAGCTCCACCATGTGAAGTGGATGGAAATATTTTGCCCTCGGCGGCCAGTTCCTCGTTCGCCAGCCAAATCAAAAGCCATAAATTGTCTTTAATTTGCCCACACGTTCCTATTCTCACATACTTCGAAAAATGTTCTTCCCAAGCAATGTTGAATAACAAAATGTGTTGCATGATTTTACTTGTGTGTTCCTATTAAATTACTGTACTGCTGAGTGCTGATATAAATAATATCAGAACATCAGAAGGCTTTGTTACGATTGTAGAAATATAACTTTCAACTTTCTTTGACTTGAAAATCAATTGATGTCTGAAGCGCTCGTTCGCTTCACTCACTCGCGCATACATTACCATTATTAGTAGAAGAAGCATTATTTCTTATAGTTGTATCAGTAGCGGATCTACAAGGGTGGGGGTAAGGGGGTTTAACCCCCCCCCCGGCTACCAAGTGAAGAATATGTATGGTCTTATATTAGTAGATGTCAGGAAAAACAAAACGTATTACAAAATTTGTTTTAGTGCAAAACAAATTTTCATACACAATTCTCAAATTTTTGGCGCGCTTCGCGCGCAAACATATGCATTTGTTAAATTTTCACCGCGCTTTGCACGCAAACATACACAATTCTAAAATTTTCGTCGCGCCTCGCGTGCAAACATGTGAATTTTTTTCTCCCATCACCATTCGTTAAAAAAAACTTCCCTTACGAAAAAGCTAGATCCGCCCCTGTGTATTAATTATTCACTATCATCGTAAATCCTTTAACTGTTTTCATTACACAACATGAATATGTCGGTACGTCGGGAGTTTGTCGGTACATTCGGGTGCCTTGCCCCCCCCCCCCCAAATGGCAAAAAGCTGGCTACGCTACTGCCAATTCCCATGTTTTCTACCAGTAATGTGACGACCATCAAGTACTATTCAGATCGGCAGACGTCCGGACGTGGAGCAAAGTTTGTTGTAAATGCCATATGTGGAGGTTTGTACCACATGCACAAGTTTCTTTTCATTGCATTTATTTTACAGCAGGTCGGACATGTTAAGCAAAGGACGGTATAAATTATGTTTATCGCATTTGACGATTAATTGCTTCAATTATATTGACATATGGCATGCAATGGTGCATGAGGAGGTGATTGAATACTACTTTTTTTTAGTATGTGTCGACATTGCTGCCCTTTTATTTATCCGTGTTGGCTTAGAGGAATTAGAAATGAAAAGCAAATGGTATTACTGGTGGTCATTTCATTTTTTAACCAAATAAAACAATGCATAAACAAACAATATCGTTAATGTCGTAAGAGCTCTGCTTTGATAAATACCTTTATACAACAACAATGCAGACGACAAACAATTATATTATGCCCATAAGACTAGCCCCTGGTACCCAAGATGCGAGTTTTTCAAAATTGGAAAAAAATCATTAATTTCATTCATAGTTGGATGCTTTATTAGAAGGTCAAATTGAACGACAGTAAAAGTGAATGTTTGACTATTGGTACTTCTGAACAGATTTCAAACATTCACATTGAAGGTGTAAGAATAGGAATCTACAACGTAAAACCCTCTGGTATACTGCAAGAAATTTTAAAGTGTACTTTTATAAAAAAAAAAATGAACATGAAAACTCAAGTATGTACATAATTATTCTCTATATAATCTCAAACGAATCCGTAAATATTTTGATTAGGAAAGTGTGAAAATTGTCTTTCATGCGCTTATTACAGATAAGTTAGATTATTTCAATGGACTTTTCGGAATGCCTTAGTCTCTGATGTCGAAGTGACAGAAAATCCAGAATGCATGCGCAAGCGTGGTTTATTGCCAATCAAATTTCACATGAACTGCACCCTTCTAAGATTAATTGGTTACCATTTCGTCCAAAAAAATGTTATTGTTCTTTACAATTCTTTTAATTGTGTATAGATATCTACGTGGTCAAGCTCCAAGTTACATAACAGAACTACTTCCACTCCAAGTCCAGTCACACAGTCTGCGTAGTTCCAAAGATACATTG
Organism: Eucidaris tribuloides; assembly: GCA_001188425.1. Classification (NCBI taxonomy): domain Eukaryota; kingdom Metazoa; phylum Echinodermata; class Echinoidea; order Cidaroida; family Cidaridae; genus Eucidaris; species Eucidaris tribuloides. Next base: position 2,736 of record JZLH01S0042234.1, read on the forward strand.
TTGTTTCACATCTAGTAATAAAGGAATTAATATCATTTTATTATAAACCTTAATTGAGGGTACTTAGGTGCTTTCATCAGAACTAAGTCTTTACTTCTTACTAGCATTAAACAGTTTCACCTCCATTAATTAGGCATCATCACATTATAACAACTCATTAAACCATTAACTCTAACTAAGTGGAAAGGGGGGGGGGCGATATTTCTAGAATACAAAAACCTCTTGCTGTATGTTTCATTAGGTTTTACCTTCGAATCTCCTGCATCTTTCAAGAACAAATTCACAACGCCTGAATGTCCGGTTTGGATAATTGGAGTCGGAAGATACTCATAATTGTATGCATGTATGTTGGACTGAATATTGCTCACAAACGTGATTTCCAGTACAATTCTAGTGCAAATTGTGCCTTCATCAGAAAGCGTACAGTTATTAATATTTGGGGTATTACTGATTCAGATTTCTCCATTTTTTGCCGGTCGTGATTGACAAAGAATAGACAAATTTCCTCAACACACATCCACCAAACAGAGATCTACATAAGAACTGAACCCCCACTACATGTACAAGTATATGTACTAAATTAATTTTGATATTGTATTTATCATAAGTACATTTGGAAAGAACACTGTACATGTATAGTTTCTAGACCCGAGTTAGTTCATTAGAGTTTATTAAGTACTTTGAAGGAATTTCAAGCATTTATTACGTATAAATAAGGATGCTTATTGGAAACTGTTTTGAAGGAAAACTACATAATTATACTGTTTTTGTAAATTACGTCGTTGAAAACAGGCCTGTAAATTTCGTCGCAATAGCGCATTCGATATTCGAGATTACAACTGGGTTCCCCCACCCAACATCATCTACCAATATAGCAAGGCATTTTTAGGGTTTACCATAGTTAAAATTAAATAAATGACTTCCCCTTACACGATTTCATAATTTATGCAGTTTATGCTGGTTATTAGCAAATATTAATATTAGTGAAATGTAAACTAATGTCCCATTAAAGGACAATCGTCCTTATTTTAGGCTAATGGTATGGCAACAGCCATATGTAATATGTTAATGATATCTTGCAATCAATTTTACTAACAACTAATACGCTTCAAGTGCATATTTCAAGCTCATATTTAACGTTTAAACTCTGGCGGAACAGCAGGTTCGACTGACTTTGAGGGACGTACATACAGCACGCAGTGAAGACGTTTGGATATACGACAATCCATCATCTACCAGCAACTACGTCTCATGGCTTAACGGCAATATAGATGTAGATATATCACCATTGGTGTCATCACGTGGAGGACTGACATTGTATCTTAATGACGCCAACAGTGGTATTAATGGACGAGGATTTCTTGCCGATGTCAGCATTTCAGGTATGGTGAACAACATTATCTAAGGTTTAAATCTAGTAACCGTATAATGAGAGCCTGATTTAGCACATTATGGTAGCTATCATTTTGTATGCTAGGAATATGAACAAGAGCATAACAAAACGTAAACATAGTGATAGCTTACCAAGAACGAACAAACCTCAAAACCACACTTGCGACATAATACTAAAATGCCTTATTATATATATTTTCTAAATTAAGTAGGGGTAATTTCTGTACAAAAGTAAAAATCTTACATGATCACATAGTCAAAATAAAAGAATGAATTTGACTCTGCAATCCAGATCTGATATTTAGAGTAATGCCAACAATGCCTTAAAGAGTAAATTGCATTAACTAATTTCTCCTTCTAATTGTTCATATTTATGCCGTCAAAAAGCGTTGTACACAAATGTCCAAATATGTATATCGCAACAATTCCATTTTACTTTTCATACATCAAGACTTGATACTACACTCCTGCTCATAATTATGGAATGTTTCGTTGATACTTAAGTTCTTTCTCCTATATCGTCCAAAATTTCAAGACAAGTGTTTGCTTCACAAAAAAAAACAGTATTTGACGCAATTTTTGGAGTTCATGAGATGACTCAAGTAAAAAACTAAAATATGTTTGAGCGCAATATCAATGATATATATATATTTTTTAAAATCCACCAAAATCATGAAAAAGTAATAAATTAAAGTAATAAAAAAACAACACAGAAAACTGATAAATGTTCATCTAATGTCATTTATTACTAAGTTAACGTCAGAATAGTGTCTACTACAAGTCCAATTACACGCGTAGCCACCACGTGACTCAACAACAACAAAAACATCACCATTTATAAACACAGGTTTTAGTGTCGAGTCGGACGCTACAAAATGCTCAAAATTCCTGGAATACTTAGATTATAATTGTTTCACCTGGGGTGAACACACATTAATCCCAGACGTACCGTTCACGGAAAAATTGCAACTTCGAACATGTTTTTTTTTTATTATTACCTAATTATGAGCACGAGTGTATTAGTAACCAAAACAAGGTTCCATGAGTGCCACCCTACCTTGATAATCAAAGTGTCCCTGGGTTAACTGCGGTTGTAAGCAAATCGGTACTATTACATCGATTACCAATGATTATGACAAAAGATTACGTTTTTATTGGAAAACATGGTCCACTATTAAATATGACTGTTGAAACATTAATAGAAGATATAAGTATGGCACTGATTCACATACACATGCCTTCCCATATTTCACACAGACGCACCGACTAGGGAACCAACCGATGTGGTGTCCTCATGTGGCGGAAGTATTGTATTGGACAGCTCTGTTCGCAGTCTCACATTGACATCACCCCACTATCGTAATCTCGACGGAGCCTACTATTTGTGTTACTGGTATGTAAGGAGCCCGTCGGGTACTACCATCCAGGCTCATTTCACTGATTTCAACTTACGCGGTGACGCATACGTACAAGTATTCAATGGTCCCACTTATTCGTCTCCACAATTCATGTATGCTTATGGGTCGTCGTTGTCAAGTCCCGTGTCTTCTACCAGTAATGTCACGACCATAAAGTACTTTTCAGGTCGGGAAACGTCCGGACGTGGAGCGAAGTTTGTTGTTAGTGCCATATATGGAATTTTGTACCATGGGCACAGGTTTGTTTTCATTCATATTTTCAGTAAGACGCACTATGTTAAACGAATGTATAAACTCTGTTTACTGCGTTTGAAGATTAATTGTTTCTATAATTTTATTATATAATGCATTTATGACATGAAATGGTGTCTGAGGATGTGACTGAATACCACTTTTGGTATATGCCCGCATTATTGCCCTTTTGTTTAATTTCGTGATTGATTAACTCAGTTATAAAAAAGAACAACACAATAATACTGGTGGTCATTCTATTTTCATAAACATAAAAAATAACCTTTATTGCAATACGTATCAACAAACAATATCTTAAATGTCGTAGAAGCTCTGCATTGATAAAAGCCAATGACATATTTAAACCTAAAAAATGAAATCAATAAACAACGGTTCCGCTTTAGCATAATTCGCATTTTTTTTTATTTATTTTTTTTTTTTGGGGGGGGAGAGTTAGAAATCAAACAAAACAATGATATACATTGATACACCATTAGAATCACAATTTTATCATAATATAAACACTTAATCCTTTTCATTGAATGAAAATTGCCATTAATGTTTACCTATAATATCAATGCATTTATAGATCCAATATAAACTGTATAAAATTATTAAATTTTGTAATTTTGCGACGCTAAGAAGGGCTCATTGCATCAATTATGATTAATATGCTTCGATGTATCATTGTTATATAATGCGCAATTGGTGCAAGTTTAACCTCATAATTCAAAACTGTACGACATGCAGCTACAAAGGAATATCTTCACTCAGTTAGCTCAACCGATATCTTGAATATAGTGAAAAAACTACATTGCCAACCATGTTACAAACCTCCGAATATCACGTGCACAACAAACTTCGCTCCACGTCCAGACGTCTGCCAATTTGAGTAGTAGTAGATGGTCATGGCGTTACTGGTAGATGTCACAGGATCTGGCGGGGTTGACCCGGCTGTAGCATACAGTACTCGTGGAGACGAGTTAGACGGACCATTCCATACCTGTACATTTGCTGAACCGCGTATATCGAAATCGATTAATTGAACCCGAATGGTAGTATCCGACGGGCTCCTTACATACCAGTGGCACTCGTAGTAGGCTCCGTCGAGATTACGATAGTGGGGTGATGTCAATGTAAGGCTGCGAACAGAGCTGTCCAATACAATACTGCCGCCGCACGAAGACACCACATCGATTGGTTCCCGTATCTGTGCATCTGTTAGAATTATGGGAAGAATATATATGTTAATCCAAGTCATTTTTACTATTAGTAAAGTAACCACATTTAAATTGTTGATTACTTTGTTCGAAAACAAATATAAATGGTGTTTCACGCTCATTTGTAATAAATTTGATAGTATATGAATCTTTCATCAACAAAAGCTAGTCCCAACACATTATAAGCTTATGGCTGGAACTCATATCTTTTAGTTGTGATATTAATAGTGAAGTAAGTTTATTCGATGCAGTATCATTTTATGATCGTCTACAGTAGTTCTTTTTGACATACATCTAACAAATTAAGAACTGCTGTTTCCTTTTCATTAGTTCTTTCGCACTTACTTGATTTCACGGATTTTTTGAAGAGTCTGATATGGTCGAACATGTACGATATGTATAATAAGCCTGAAACTGAAATAGAATTTGATGACTTTTCTTCATGAATTTTGTGACGAGGAAGTCTACGTGCACGGTAAGGCCGTCATAACGTGTATTTTTTGATACGTTTCCTTGCATATGTAGTATAGTTTCCACAATGTGCTAAATCTCTGTTATACGGTTGCAAGATTTAAACCTCATTAATTGTTCGTTCAACTCACCTGAAATGCTGACATCGACAAGAAATCCACGTCCATTGAAACAACTATTGCCATCATCAGCAAGCTGCAATGTCAGTCCTCCACGTGATGACACCAATGCTGATATGTCCACATCTATATTGCCTTGGAGTTGTGAGACATAGTAGCTGTGAGATGATGGATGGTCATAGATGTTAACAGCTTCCCAGTTCACAATTGTCTTGACGTCCTTTAAATAGTCAGTCGAACTCTTTCTCCCGATTGACCATTTAACATTGATAAGAATGAATGTATCCTCTAAATAGGTTATACCAATATTATAGCAGCAGTTTAAACTTGGATTTAAGAAAAACGAAATCACAATATCACGTTAACCGAATAAAAATAATAAGATAGACCATGCCATGCGTTTTACTATATTGGTCACTTATTTGAAATGATCACGCAAAATCATAGACACCCGACCACTAGTAAATATTGCATAGTTTGGTTTTAAAGCCCAAGTATAGTTCCATTGTTACACTAGACAGAAGATTAGATATCATTCTGAATATTTGTTGTAACAAAACCGTCAAGACCAAGAATTTCTGAATCAATTCCCGAGAAACATGTTTTTCACAGCGTGTGATTTTCATTGGATCAAAAGATGATGTAGGCCTATCTAAAAACAATAAACAGAACAATAATCCCCATTTACTTAAATAATGTTCAATGAGAATTGGGTGATATGCAATTTTGGTGACAATGATTCGGATAAATTTGAATACTGTCACAGAAGTGTCTGAGGGTATTAGAAGTAGTAGCAGTAGTAGTAGTAGTAGTGATGATAAGAATCCTAGTAGTAACTTGAATGTTAGCATCAATATTACGAACAGCTGGTTGGTAGCGACGGTATAGGGGTGCATGAATATAGGTCGTATTCGTGTTTTCCGACCGTTCGTTATTCGAAAAGGTCAAAATACGACACAATTTAGTGTACTTATTCTAAATGTCTATATAGCTAGATGAAGTAGGGGAGGGGTGCATACCACCTCCCTGTATATTGGATGATAAGTTTTCGTTAAGACTCATGGGTATTACTTGGTACATTTTACCAATATTGTCTATAACATCTAGTCAACTACGAGGAGAAAAAAACAAAAACCTTATCTTTTAAGGTAGACTGTACATGTATACTGTTTGTTTTGTTTACCTATATTATACTGGCAGCATTAATACAAATTTGAAATCTTACGTTTTCTAATTCGTGCTATTAGTTTGAGATGGAATGAGAACATAATAGAAGTTGATCACATTAAACATCCTTTATTTAAAAAAAAAGTTTCTCTTATTTTCGAAACTAGGTCACACTGCCAGACGCCGTCCAAAACCTAGCGTATTACAATATTCCACACAGTCGGAGTTGATGAATCTGTCAATTCATTGACAATTATTTCCTGCTTATACACAGTGTGTACACTGTGCAAAAAATAAATGCTACGCAATTGGCATTGTGCAGAGTAAAAAAAAAAATGAATGCCATTTAGTGTACCTACATTCAATGCACGAATACGTACAATAACCCTAAGCAAAAACAGACGTAGACTCACTCATAACACGGGCATATGATTGCAAAGTTAAGGCATTATTTAAAGAAATGCAGTCATCTAGTTACATATAAGAACGGAATCACTATTCACCTTCCCATCAATTCATCAACACCCGACTAGAAACAAGACAGATTTACAGTAACTGAATAAACAGATATGCATCAACTTCCAATAAAACTTCAGCCTTTTATAATATGATCGAACTCATTCTTGATAGTATTTTAATTCGAATGAATAGGAGCCACTTTTGATTTAGAAGTTGTGATGGTTGTGTGTTGATATTCTTAAGAGTACTTAATTCAACCATGTAATATGATCATTATGATTACAACAGATAATACAATGATATAAATGAAGTAAGTGGGACTCGTTCCAATAACCGTATTTCGACAGTATTATGGTTTTTTTTTATCGAAGTGGTGCTTTTATTTTGGAAATAGCTCCAGAAAAGTCATTTATCTGCTGGTTATATGTCTTGCAAGAAATACTTAGGTTATAGTGATGTTCATCGAAAGGAAGATATGCTGATCCCAACCTACTATACTTAGGATGTTTCTCTAATTCTGTGCACGTCTATGTATATTCCTAATAAAAGGGGCATTTGTTTGGTTTTCAATTTATACGCCTACAAAACAAGATGAATATTTTTGCACTAGAAGTGTTTGATATTATCACCATGATCATTACTACAGCTTCTTATTATATCGATACTTATGATACAAATAATTACAATGCTACCACTGGTAATATTTTAAGAACATTTATACTACATTCACGAGTTATCCGCTACAATTCTGATTTATTTCCTTTACACATTGTCAAATTCACACTTGTATGGTAAATTAAGGCAAATAATCTCTGTGAGAGATGCTATACTATTGACAACATGGTGTCTTCCTAGCTATAAAAACATACTGTTAAAAAGCACCGATACATAAAAATATGCACATTCATACTACGTAAACGTTATATGAATATATTCTAGATTATATATACAAGTGAATCAGTAAATTACGCAGTGCCTAAGTATATGTCCCCGCCGAAATTGTAGATACGTCGAATGACCGGGGTGTTCGTAATATGCGACAGTTCCTTCTAGATAAATAAGTGAAATTCTGAATTATGCGTAGAAATTTGGAAGTCTGAACAAAGCCCTATCAGATAAACCAAAAAGAAACAAAATTTGTCTTGAAATAGTGGAGAAGCACCATTTTTTCGCTTTTTAGAACAAATTCACAAAAATTGCATAATTAATGAATTTCAGAATTCTGTGTGGAAGTTTTAAAGTCCTCACCAAGACCTATTAGATAAACCATCTTTACATTTTGCCTCATTTTAAAGTGAACTCTGGGTTCATTTCAGAATTCTTGTTTAAATGGCAATTTTGACCAAAAAAAAACTCTTTTACGCATACAAATGTGCCATGCTAGATCGTTGGCGAGGAAGTTAGTTGTATTAATATTGTAGTTATTGATCAGAGCAAATTGCAAAATGTGGCAATGAAAGTATTCATCGTAGGGCATCTCGTGTTCTTTTAAGGACGCAGTTCTGGATCACTATTATAATTTTGTTCTGCTCTTGCGGCTCATGAACGAGTGCGTGGTGGTTAGGATCAAACTCAGTTTCAAGGAGGTTTTTTTTGTCAAACGTTTAATGACCCTGCCAATCTACACACACGGTATTCATAATTATCTAAAATTATGTAAAATTCTGTGTTTTTATAAAGGGAAAATGTGCACATTTAATTGAAAGATATTTTAACGTATACTGTGTACGTTGATTATACGGTGCTGCATTACAGACCGTATACATTTAATACAATGTCTCTGTTCGCGTCTCACCTGATATACTGACATCGGCAAGGAATCCACGCCCGTTTGAACTGCTGCTGTCATCAAGCTCCAACGTCAAACCTTCACGTGATGACACCAGTGGTGACATATCTACATCTATATCGCCGCGTAGATATGAGACCCAGTAGCTGTCAGAGGTAGATGATGGATGGTCATAGATATAAACACGTTCACTGGTGTACCAGGTTCCCGTGTCTGCTGTCTGTACGTCCCTCAAAGTCAGTCGAACCTGCTTTCACAACAGGCTCATTATTACATACCAGCACTAACGGATATACTCACTTGGAGATTAATGATGCTATAATGTGACTGCTGAATGAAACGTTCAGCATTGAATGTGTCTATGCAGTAATACCACTACCGTATATGGTGTACTGTAATGCCGAATGCCTAAACTGTAGCTGATATTACTTCAAAGCAAAGGCTAAATCAATATGTTTTTCCTTACTACCATATGTATTCATTTTTTTAACTTGATTGATTGATTTATTGTCTGTTTACTTTTTTTTCTTACGCGGCTGTCAGTGGCATGTTACAAGTGCCCCTGGTGCACGTGTAACATGCCACCAACAGGAACCAGATTCTTCTTACTTTGTGGGACGTACATGCAGCAAGAAGCGGTGAAGCTGTTTACGTCTATGACCATCCATTATCTACCTCTAGCAGCTACTATCTCCCTGTATTTCAAGGTAATATAGATGTAGATATATCACCATTGGTGTCATCACGAGAAGGACTGACTTTGTATCTTTATGACGGCAGCAGCGCAAACGGACGGGGATTCCTTGCCGATGTCACCATTTCAACGGGTGAGATTAACGAAAAGTAATGGTATGTTATATATAGCATTCCTATTTCAGTGAGTGGTAAGGTAGCTCATCCTGACAACTGCAATATACATTGTAAAATACACCAAATTAAAACTGAATGGAAGTTAAGACATACACGTGAAATCCTTGATGAGAAAACACTGAAACATATATGTGAAATTATTGATTAATATATTGTCAAACATGCACTGTGCATACATTTACCTAAAACAATTGTGTCTTTCTTTTACATGATCTTAAGTTTCATAACAACGTTGATCGTTGAATGAAAATCTAAAATTGAACTAGATTTTGATTCGTCACTGTGACGAATCAGGTGATCTGCGAGTTTGGTTGTTATTATTTCAAAAATAACAAATGTAATAAAACACAAACACACACACACACACACACACACACACATACACACACACAAACACACACACACACACACACACACACACACACACACACACACACACACACACACACTTCTCAATATCCGATGCGAAATAATCTCTGGATGGCCCCACCAGAACCCAACACCACCCGAGCGTAACAGGATCTCATCATTCCGAACAGGCTAAACGACCCAACAATGACTCGCGGCTCGCCTGAAGATCGCCAAGCTGCATGAAACTGTCGGTATCGGGACAGGAAAAGAGGTACGAAATACTATAAATAGATAAAAATTTAGATTTCTTGCTGCTGGACCAACCGCCTAAGACCGTACACATCAAGTTCAGAAGAGAAGGGTTTGTGAATCCCAGAAGTTCAAATATTTTATAGTAATGATAATTATAATACACAGCATTTATTTAGCGCGTAAAGCCTACGTTTCAAAGCATAGACTTCACAAATTTCTCCTAATGTGAAGGCAACAAAGTGCTTGACCTTGGTAACACTGACCCTTTTGCTGAAACTCGGACCCTGGAACTCAACGCAGAGGGACTTCTCTGTCTACGATTACCCATAACATTTTCTTTTTTTTAATATAATGAATACAATATTGTAGTCCATGTTCCCAACCTGTAAATGTGGCATTCATGGCAAATTTCGCTCCTCGTCTGGTCGTCTGTTAATTTGACAAGTGTGACAAGTGATGGTCAAGGTATTACTGTCAGATGACGCAGGAATGGGCAAAGTATTTCCACTATCAGTCAGTATTTTTAGGAAGATGAGTAAGATGAACCGATGTATACTCTGTCGTATACTGAACGACGTACGACTAAATTCTTGCCAGGGAAATTCATAGTTGAAGGGGCAATGCCAGGATAATCTGTTAGGGAGGGAGAAAACTCACCTAAACGACCCCTGTCGCCTCTCCTGCTTGGTTGTGATGAAAACATTGGCATACCCACAAAATTTCAGCCTGTACCATACAGGCCCGGATGTTGTTTTTTTTCCTCACTTGGAATATCCAATACCTTAACCCTAAAAACACTGGGGGAGGGGATGGTGGCCCTCCCTTCAATTATTTTGAAACGCAATTGCGTTGAAACGCAACAATGGTAATACCGCGCAATTCTATGACTTTTTTCCTCAAGTCTTGCGCAACTTTTGAGACCAAATTCGAGACAAACGGGTACAGCATCGCGACGCCACATTAATTTTCGTGAGACAATGTCATGCCAAAAATGGTCGAAAATGGTTTATTCATGTGATTTGTGTACAACGTCAATGGAGTATGTCTGATATCTTCAAATTAATAAAAAAAAGGTCGTAATTTTCTTTAATTTATAATTGATCTTCATTATTAATTATCACCTTATTTTGGTTTCTTAATGGTCTGAAATAAATTTCATATAAAAAACAATAAAAACGAAAGTTACAAAAAAAGAAATACATATGAAATTCGAAAAACAAAGAAATACATAAAGAAAAAATGACTTTTGCAATATTGAATGAAGAAAATTAATTGAGAAGGTCACAAGATCGGTCACAAAAATTACAATATTTCATGTGAAATTGAGTGTTTAATATGCAAATCATGTTTTATCATGCATGAATTTGAATTAATTCATATTAATTAGAGATTGATTTTTTCCCCAAAATTACTATACAGACTTAGAGTATATGTTGAAAGAAACCCGCAAGCCAAATTTTAGTGCAGTCGCGCGTTCCACGGCCGAGATGAGAAGGGGGGCCATCATGCCCCCCCCCTCCAGTCCTCACCACCTACGAAATAGCCCAGTCCTTTTAGAGTTAAACATAGACAAAAATGCATTTCCACCCATGGTACAAACCTTCGAATATCGCATGAACGACAAACTTTGCGCCACGTCCAGACGTCTCCCGACCTGAATAGTAGTAGATGGTCGAGACGTTACTGGTAGATGTCACAGGATTCGGCGGCGTCGACCCGGCTGTAGCGTACAGTATTTGTGGAGAGTACTGAGACGGACCATTCCATACCTTTACGTATGCTCCACCGCGTATATCGAAATCTTTGAACTGAACCCGAATGAGAGTATCCGACGGGCTGCTTACATACCAGAAGCAGTTATAGTAGGCTCCGTCGAGATTAGGATAATGGGGTGATGTCAATGTGAGACTGCGAACAGAGCTGTCCAGTAAAATACTGCCGCCGCATGAAGACACCACATCGATTGATTCCCATATCTGTGCATCTGTCCGAAATATTGAAAGCATTTGTAATTGAATCTATGTCGATCTACTCTAGTAATGTTATCATTTTTAGAATAATGGTTACGTTAAATTTAAGCGAGTGTTCCGTTTTGATCAATGCAATTGCACCGAGTCTGTTACCGACATGAGCGAAGTGGGGTGATGTCAATGCACCTTTTTAATTAGCAAAACACTGTAGCCTGGTTATAACATGAAGGTGATTGTTTTTGGCTTGAAATCATGTAGCAATCGTTATTTAGTTCTGGAGTATTTTTTCGATATATCATTAGTTTGATTTACTGTCTACAGTATTTCTTTCTGTTATAAATGTTACCAATAAAGATATTTGTATTTGTTAATGCTATGGCCTTTTCATTTATTTGCTCGCTCAAATTTTATTTGTAGGGCTATAATATTGGACAACTAATGTGAACTGGCATTTTGGAATCACGATCATCTGTGATTCTTCAATACCTCTTTGAGAAAAAAAAATATAACATATATGAATACATTAAATAAAATAATTACATTGATGTTGATTTTACAAAGTTTCTTCATCAAAGTTATTATCAGGATTTTAACATGCATGCTAAGACTACCATTACGTTCAACATTTGATATGCACTTATGCATATTCCTTGCATATGCAATGTAGTTTCCACAATGGACTGAATCAGTGTCTCGTAACATACGGTTGCAAGATGAAAAAACTCAGTTATTGCTCGTTGAACTTACCTGAAATGCTGACATCGGCAAGGAATCCCCGTCCGTTGCCGCTGCTGCGGTCTAATAGAGACAATGTCAGTCCTTCCCGTGATGACACCAATGGTGATATATCTACATCTACATTGCCATAAAGTGTTGAGACATGGTAGCTGCCATCGGTAGATGATGCGTGGTCATAGATTCTAAGAAATTCATCGTTGGGGTGTCTCGCGAGTGTTGTCTGTACGTCTCTTACAGTCCAACCCGTCTTTCCAACAAGCTTATTGTTACACACCACTACCGACTTATGCACCCACCTCGAGATTTGTTGGCAAGAACATGAATGAAACGTTTCGCAGTGCACTGCAAAGCGGAGTGACCAAACTGTAGCTGCAAAAATTTTGAACGAAAAACAAAATCATAAGATTTTTTTCAGATTTTCTTCGAAGTTTCTACGTGTATGTATTATTGATTACTTTTGATGTTTTTCTTTGTTATTTCTATTATTTGATTTTATCAAAAATTTACGATATTTCAACTTATTCCTTCTGTATTTTATTGTTTTTTTCAATTTCTTATGTATTTCTTTGGTTTTTCGACCTTTTGTTTTTGTTGTTTTTAATGAAATTTGTTGGTGACACCGTTGCGATCATAAATAGCATAAATTAATCATTTTGAATCAGGAATAGCAAACATATTCATACATTTATGATTTCTGGATGAAAACACAATTTGTATTGAAAGTGTACATGAAACCACAATTTTGAGCAATTGTTGGTGCGACATGCACGTACAAAATTATGCGTAACTCCCGACGTCGCAAAAATGGTCTTAAAAGATACAGGAGATTCGAAGAAAATAGTGACAAAACGTCGCGGCGAGAACTTTTCGCGTTGCAGATGTATCGCGAAACGTAAGGGGAGGGGGAGGGACTCCCAGGCCCCACCCCAGTGCAGTTAGGGTTAATATGTGACCAGTCACCACGATACCCTATTAAAGTTGCATAACCCAAACGTAAGGAAAGTACCAAAATCGTAATTATGATATAGAGTATGAAAGGGATTTTTTTTTCTAATAATCATGACTATTATGACCTTCACATGTTGAAAAAGTTTTAGTAATTATATTTTTCACCAGAAGTATTCTTTATATGCTTATGTGTCCTATGATGTGCGACTTCATCAGGGTATCGTGGTAACATAGGACACATGAGTAATACATAAATACAATAATTCACGTAATTGCCTATTCATGTTTTACAAAGGTAAAACAAAAATTATGCCCCACGCCCAAATATGTTAACATGCATTGGACATTGAACATCACTGTTAAATTTTGATACAACAGACTATACAGACTGCCTTCCAATCTATAGCATTGGATTCATCATACGCACGTACAGCTATAGCAACGCTCACAAAGTGAGCATACATTTTGGCAGGCAAACAGGTTCGACTGACTTTGAGGGACGAACACACAGCATTCTATAGTTGGGTTAACTCTAGATATGAGGTTGTTAGAATGTATGACCATCCATCATCAACCTCCGACACCTACCGTGTCTCATCACTTCTTGGCAATGTAGATGTAGATATATCACCATTGGTGTCATCACGTGGAGGACTGACGTTCTATCTATATGACAATTATAGTGGCACCAGGATTTCTTGCCGAAGCCAATGTTTGATGTGTTGGAGATAAATGAATTTCACTTTAACACGCCTTCTCCGTAAACTGTAGCCCGAAATATCTTGCTCTAAATATTTAACAATTTTAAGTTTAGAACAGTTGCGAACTGAACTTTGTTTGTGTGTGTTTTGGGGAGTCGAATGTGGAGAACTAATTTTATTGCAAATCACATATCGGAGTCATCAGGGAGAATGCCCCGGCGTGAGTATTCAAATAAAACGTGAGCAAATGTGTTATCAAACACATTTTATTTTCCATCTTGTCACACCATGGACACTGATGACGAGTGTGACCGTTGGCTGTTGTTTGTTGGGTTTTTTCCCCAATCATTTTACGGCGTTGTTTGAAAACCCAATATGCTCAACAACATTCAATAGAGTTTTATACTTTGGCTACATTCAACAAACAAAATAAACTTATTCAATCACCTATGACTGTGTCTTCCCAGAATTGTATATGATGGGTACGAAAGTAAAGCTTAATACAGCATAACAATACCTTAAAGGGATAAGAAGCCAGCAACTAACAGGCATGCGTTAAGAAAAAAAAATGAGTTCTTGCCAACCAATCAGATCGCACATGCACAGGTCTGGAGCTGACCATGCGTGACCGGTGCATGCCACCCGACGTGTGTTAGTCGCGCCGTGGTAATGTATGCACCGTTTGAATCGATAAACTCCTCTCCCTATAGCTGTTTCTGCAAGTTTTATCCCGGAATAAAACTTGCAAAGACGTAAAATAAACACAAATTAACTAATTAATAGGGCCTTGCTGAGGGTGAGTATCACATAGTACCCCCCTTTTTAAGGCTGCCTTTATCACCATGTACCATAATTCTCACAATACTCACAATGCCGTTTTTTCTTAACTTATGCCTGTTAGTTGCTGGCCCCTTCTCCCTTTAAATAAGGACACATTGTAGTTTACAATTTTCTAGCGACATACAAGTTTAGACATCATTCAAACAGACACTCAATTCATTTTCTCCAATAGGTTATTAAAATCAATTCATTGACCAAGTCAAAACTAGACAATAGATGAACCAACAATACAAATGAAAGTAATGAATAACCGACTCTTTATTTGGATGTACAATACAGCAGTGACTTCGGTTAAAGATGCCCGATCGAGCCCAAGGGGATTATCTCAGATGTTCAAAGATATTATGGCGAACTTCCACCATGCCAGAAGGTAAGGCACATAAAGTTTCTCAGACAAGTTTGTTATCCGTGTGAAAATGTTCTGACATTTCATTCTTATCTAGCATGTCACTACATATAGTCCCAAGGCCTTCTTTACGCCGGCATTCTGATCCTTACGATTAATGCTATGAAGTGCGTATCAAAAAAGGGACAGTTTTGATATGTCTGTCAAAATTTCGTTTCCAGTTATGATGTCTATTATTTTGATGTTAATAGGTGCTTTGAAGTTTTTTTTTATGAGTTTCGTCCATGCTTGAGCGAACACGGAACGTTTTTGTCGGGGGTTGAAAAAAAGGCTTGCGTCAAATTCAAAGGGTATTGAACTTTTGTCATTATTCTGAATCAGGTACTCCCATTCGGATTGATTGTTGCTTTGGACAGATCAATGATTATGCTAGTCTTTTAAGTCGATATCCTATGATTCTTTCAATGATTTAATCAATCATTCGAACAATCAATCAATCATTCAAAGAAACAATGAATTGATCAAACTTCAAAAAGTCAATCTATTAACCATTCATTCAATCAATCGATCAATCAATGAATCAATCCATCAATCAAACAAACAATCAATCAAACAAACAAACAAACAAACAAACAAACTAAGCAATCAATCAATCAATCGACCAATCAATCATGCAATCAATCAACAAATCAACCAACCAACCAACCAACCAACCAACCAACCAACCAACCAACCAACCAACCAAATCAACCCATAAATCACTTCTTTCTCAATTTAGAAAGCCACAATCAACCTCTCATTCGTGAAAAACGCATATTCTTCTTTACTGTAATAAAAATAAGTAAAACAAGTGAATTCAGGTTTGTATATGTTACCTTTTTTATCTGCAGGCGTAACATTGGGTTTAAACTAAAAAAAAAAATGTCTTTCAAAATGTAATGTCTTTTAAGGTTCCATGACATTTGCTCCGGCGACAATTGCTCCTACGATAATTTCATGCACTAACGCTGACCTCAACCCTAACCCTAACCCTAACCCTTACCCTAACCCTAACCCTAACCCTATTCTGAACTGGAAACCCAATGACAACCCTAACCCTAACTCTTTGTCTTCTGAGATATTGTCACCGGAGCAATTGTCGCCGGAGCAAATGTCGTGTCACCGTCTTTTAAAGGCACCATAACCTTTGTTGCACACAATGAAAGGATTTGAATAAATAACAAGCTCTCCCCTTTAATAATGTAAATCCCCTCACTTGGGTCGACTAAAAAGTTTTTTTATTAAGTATGAAGGAATATTCAATGGTAAAAGATAACAAATTAAAATGAAAAAAATACAATTTCAGTAAATAAATAGCTTTGTAAATGAATGTTGAAAGCATAATTCGAAAATAATGGCAAAGATAATGAAAAGGTTAAGAGGAGGTCTGCTGATTAGCAAGAAGTCTGATGATCATATTTCTCATTTTCTGCCATTTTGGCGCAAGCCTTTTTTTTTTTTGAACCCCCGACAAAAACGTTCCGTGTTCACTCAAGCATCAACGAAACGCAATTTTATTTTAATGGTATTTGAAAGATAAGACTTCAGAGCATCTATTAACATTAACATATAGATATCATAATTTGAAACGAAATTTTGATAGACTTTTCAAAACTGTCCCTTTTTTGATACGCACTGTATTATTCACGTAAATAAATATACTTGAATAAGGAAAAGGCAATTCAACTTTTTCCTCTGTGGTATAAACTTTCAAATATGGCATTCACTACAAACTTCGCTCACTTCCGGATGTCTGCCGATCTGACCAGTACTTGATGGTCATGGCATTATTGGTAGATGACAGGAAAATTGGCAAGGTAGCCTTGTTAGCAGTCAGTATTGCAGAGGAAAGAAAAATGCAGGACCGTTGTTTGCTCTGACCTGTATTGAACCACGTACGTCAAAATCAGTGAAATGAACCCGAATGGTAGTGTCCGACGGGTCCTTTACATACCACCGACAGTGATAGTACACTGTAAAAAATTTGTTTAGTTTCTAAACACCTAACTAAACACTTTTCTGTGACAGATTTAAAACACTGCGACGCGTTTATATATTGTACGCGTTTAAGAGCTAAACACATGCTGTGTTTAGTTTCATCACGCCCAAGGTGTTTATAAAAAAAAATGTTCAGTTTTTAAATGTTTGTATGTTTAAAAATAAAACATCTATA
>JZLH01S0042245.1:0-11216 GCA_001188425.1 Eucidaris tribuloides
GAGTAAATATTTGGTGTTTAGTCTATACACAGTATAGATGTTTTATTTTTAAACATTACAAACATTTAAAAACTAAACATGATGTTTTTATAAACACCTTGGGCGTGATGAAACTAAACACAGCATGTGTTTAGCTCTTAAACGCGTACAATTTATAAACGCGTCGCAGTGTTTTAAATCTGTCACAGAAAAGTGTTTAGTTAGGTGTTTAGAAACTAAACAAATTTTTTACAGTGTAGATGTTTCTAAAAAGACAATGTGGGGAGGCATTTTCTATTATAATTGAAATGATAAGAACAGGGAATAGATTTTACAACATTCTGCCAACTTTCATAGATTTTGGTGACGTATAAAGGTCAAAGATCATCTAAAACATGCAGAAAAATGCCCCCCAAATCGTCAAAATTTGAAATTGACTGAAGAACTTTAAATTTTGCAAACAAAGTATAATGTAGGTGATTTTTTTTACATGCGTTGTAAAGAGTAACTCAAAAAAATTCTAATGACACCTCATTTGTTATTTTTAACCAATTATGACGGATTTTACAAGAACTTTTGTGAAGCTTTGCAAATACCGATATTTCGGAAAATCTACCATGCGCCAACATGATGAAGTGGACAAGTCGCTTATTTTAGTTCTTAGCGAGTGGCGTTGATCTTTTGCCCGTAGATAAACACATAAATCACAGCGCGTGCGGAGGATCTCTCTATAGCTCACTACATACTGAAGTTAGCGCACAATATTTGACGATCAGTTTAAAAATTGTATATTTCAACGGAATTAGTATTGGTGTTCATAAGGTGGATATTGACCACGTCTTTTACTAGTTTAATCCTTCGTTTTGAAAACGTAGTATTTAAATCACTCGAAAATACGAAAGAACGATCGATATTCAGCCGTTCGGAAGAGATAAACCTATGATTAAACTTAACACTGAGGTAGTTAACTTTTGGCCAAGTTAGGCACACTGTCTAACTTTTAACGTACACTTTGAATAAGAATCGCCAAACGTATGGTCTAACTTGAGCATACACCTATGTTTAAAGGGTATCTAAGTAACCTGCTTCGAGAGTACAGGCCAATAACGTTAAATAGGCAATTAACCACACATCACTGACTTAAAATGAGATTAGGAATGATTGTTATTAGATTAGAAGGCAATAATGGAAGAAACTTATGCAGATGAGATGGAAGATAACTTTGTATAGGGGACAACCATTTTGTTTTGCCCATCGGAGGTGAAGGCGAGAAGGGATTCAAATGGCGTCCGTCCGTCGAGAGTCACAGACGTGCAAGACTCTTATGAGACCATGGGCGTAAATCCGGTTCGAGAGGGGGGGGGGGATGATCGATGAAATTTCAAAATTTTGGAGACACCCACAAATCAAAGGCTATTTCTTGAAAAGGGGATCCTACATGTACAACGTGCAAAATAGGCCTACCACTACCTCTAAACATTGACATATATCTTTTATTGCGATTACATTTTAGACCTTTCATGTAATGTGTTTCTCGATCTTTTACTGTAATATAAAAGTACATATAAAATACATTAAAAAATAATCTTTGCGATTGGGTTTAATGGCCTATACCAATGTGCGAGCGAGCGAAGCAAGCTAGAAAATGTTTAGGACCTGTGAGACTGCATGGTGTCCAATTACATTTATAAACAGGAGAAAATGTTTCTGAAATGTCTCAGATTCAGAGACTGAAAATACCTTCAAACACTATATCAAATATTAATGCGAGCGAGCGTAGCGAGCGAGCCTTAAAGATTAAAGTAAGTTGCTCTAAGTCGATTCAAAATCGGGACACAAAGGGGAGGGGCATTTTAAGAACCGGTATCACTTTAAAAAAAAGCTGGTAGCGGCAGTTGAATTTGAACGGCGCCTCTAACATGTGAAAAGGGTCATTGTCACAGGTGAGGCTTATCAGAGGTGGAAAAATTGACAATTGTTTTCATCTGAAACGAAAGCGATTATGGAAATAAAAAAGGGCACTCATTCTGAGGGATGATTTTGATGCAAATGATTCAAATGCACAATTGTCAAAAAGGAAAAGTTTTTAGTATTAGACTGTCACCTTGAGTCTCGGGTGGGCTCCTTATGTCCTCACCTGAAAATATCTAAGTTTGTTTTCTACATTTTGTTGATAATACGATGTTTCATTGGGCCTACATTTTGCGTTATCCGTGCACTAAATAGGGATAGGGATATATTGCCCATTTGGACCAATGGAAAACACGTAAGTAATGAACATGAATGACAGATATTGTAGTATAAAATCAGAAACATCGGGATATATTCGGATAACAATATCGTAAGCATTTGATTTTTTTATTAATGTTATTGATAATTAAATACCTTTTTATTGAAAAGTGGGAGTTTATTTGTACAGATCATCCCCCTTCCTGAAAAGTGTCAGGATATATCCCCCAATCCCCCTCCTCCCAATCTATCACAGTGTACTTAAATTCAGGCAGTTGAGATAGCTGATCTCTGGCAGCCTATACACTCTAAAGCCATTCTGAATAGATATAGTTTAAAAGTCGGAGGAACTACACATTTTCAAAATAATTAAATTATAACTATACAGTCATGTAGTGGAGACTACCTCTAAAACAAGGCCACACACAGGAATTTTTCCGGGGTCGAAATGTTAAAATTATTTAGGGAAAGTGCAAGTGAGGGAGCAAAGCGACCGAGCTAGGAGCTTTTGAGGTTTTTAGAATTAAAACTGAACGATCGTAAGCATTTCAAAGACATTATAGGAGAAATTCTCACCATACAGCAACTTTATCAATGATTAATTAATAAAAGAAACTATTTTTTCTTGAAAAGTGGGGGGTGGGAATGATTGTACAGGCCACCCCTTTACTCGAAAAGTGAAGAGGGATATAACCCCCATCCCCCGGGATTTACGCCAGTGTATGAGACATAACCTGGCAACCGTTGCTGCAATGACAACCAAAACTTGGATTTAGATGATAGATGCACTTGGGGTATATTCATGTTAAGTTGCCGTCGAAGGTCACATGCTTAATTTTAGGTCGGTCAAACGATGAAGTTAACTTGCAAGACTCTCTTATGACACCAAACCTGGGATGAGGATGTACTTGTGAAAATCTATGTCATAATAGTCGCGGGGCCCATGCGAGAAACAATCTGGCTGTTGCCTTGCTAATTATGCAGCTCATTCATCACCACTCTTTGCAAAACGAAACATTCTGAAAATGGCAGATGTTTTTAACTTAAATGTAGGAAAATTAATGTAAAACCATACGTATTCAACCGTACCAATTGATATCACTAATCAGTTTGTATTGGCATCATCGATGCATTCGCACAATACACGTATTTCTGAAAGAAATGATTATTTTGTTCAACGTAATAGAACATCGTTGAGTAAGAAATCTGTCTTCTCTTACGAAATTCAGTTTTGGAATAATTTAATTCCTGAACTTAGATTGTCTCCTTCTCTCAAGACTTTCACTTGGAAATTGAAAAGAAATTTAATCAATACTTATTAGTATGTATAACATACGTATGTGTAGCTTATGTATGACATAGGTTCACATTATACGTGAACATTATGTTAGATCAGCTTGTGTATAAAATTTCTATTTAACCTATAGCTTTTTTTGTCGTTGTTGTTTTTTAGATGCTTGCAAGTTTTTAAATTATCAGAGTTATCCCGTTTTATGTTTGTTTTTGTTGTTGTTGATTTTTTGTGTGTGTAATAGTTGAAGTATAGATTTGCTTTTGTTTAAAGGAAAGAGTATAAAGGCAGAGTTCACTGCTCCCCTTTTTCCTTGTACCTTTCACCTGACTACATATAAGAATCAAATTGTAAACATATACCAGTGTTTACTTACTGTATATTATACACTCTATTATAGTAATATTTGTTCTACTGCTGTACATAACTTTTTAAAGTTTGTAAACATTGTTATATTGTTATACTGTTACGTGGTGATGTTGGTACGAAATAAACTCATTCATTCATTCATTCATTCATTCATTCATTCATTCATTCATTCATTCATTCATTCATTATTATTTAAAAAAAGTTTAGTCTTCCCAAAAGATAAGTTGTAAGGATGTTGGTATACCTAAACCCGTCCCAGATTTTACGGTCTTCGGCTGTCTATCTAATTTCTATATCTTTTTTTTCTACTTAGTTATCTGATAAAACTTACTGTTTTTGTATTTCAGGGAAATGTGCATGTAACGTTAACCGTTATTTCTATCATCATCATCATCGTCGTCGTCGTCAGTAGTAATAGTAGTAGTAGTAGTAGTAGTAGTAGTAGAAGCAGTAGTATATATTGTTGTTAGTGTTGTCTCCTTCTTATCTTCATTTCCTCATTATATTCGTATTTCAAAACCCCAAAACAAGTTTCTTCTGCCCATAATAACGCGGCAATGTCTTTAGAAATATTTAATAAGAGACGTTTGCGGTGAACAGTAGACGCACTAGAAGAGCTTTAGTAAAGTACCCCCTTTTTTCAAACTATCACAACTTTTTGAACAAACGGTTTTGAGCGAAATAATTTGGCAAGGGTGTCCCTGCACTGATTGATTAACGTCTGTATGAAATGTGATTGATCCGGGGAGTCATGGATGAGTGAGCCCATTAAAGGCAAAATATCACTTTTCAAAACTCATAGGGGTCATT
This sequence comes from Eucidaris tribuloides, assembly GCA_001188425.1. NCBI lineage: Eukaryota > Metazoa > Echinodermata > Echinoidea > Cidaroida > Cidaridae > Eucidaris > Eucidaris tribuloides. Next base: position 4,679 of record JZLH01S0042245.1, read on the forward strand.
TTGGGGGATTAGTGATGCGTGATTTTCACATATTCTGTTTTTGGTGAATGATTAAACGATATTTATGTTAATCATCAAGCTTTTGACCTCCCCTGGCACTTTTCGCATATTTTACGCTTCAGTGAGCGCAATTTAAAATTCTATCCTTCCTCAATTTTGAAATTGTAAAATCCATAAAGTAAAATCCATTTTCAGCAAAATGTATTTTACATGTCTGCATGTTGTACGAATAAGAGGCTGTAACCATGCCACACACACACACACACACACACACACACACGCGCGCGCGCGCGCACACACACATACATACAGACGCATTCTCTGAGCCACTCTCAGTTCATTGTTGCATTATCGTTCATACCCGATTTCATTACTGTTTTTACGTCATCGTGGTAACAAGAATCGGGACAGACAGACGACGGACGGACGGATGGATGGAAAACGGAAAACACATGATACCCAAGATACCTTTGGCAATGAAATTCAAACTTTTTACTTCACATAGCGATTTATTCCAAAAAAAAATGGAACATCGACTATTTTTCTAACTTTCTTGTTTGACCTTTGACCTTTGACCTTTGACACGGACCCGGGCACTGACCTTGACTTTGAGACCTTGTGAAAAGAAAGTTTAACGTCAGATATATAACCGCCATTCCTGCGGTAAAGTGTACCATTGACTGAAGATATATTGAAATAAATGTATGTAACCAAACCTTGTTGACACAGTTGGCATGGTTACCGAATATATATTTAATTATATATGGTGATTAATCGCAAGAGAGCTTATACTGTAAGCCATGACATGTACTTTCAGGACATATGTCATTCTTCAGCTCTAAAGCAAAAGTACACCCGCCACTTATCCCTGCCACTGGTCTACAACTTATTTCTATGAAAACTAAACGCACTGGAACAGTATCTATTGCATTTTATTCACTTCATTAGAGATTTTAGGATTTACATCATTCTTCAGTAGAAACTTCCTATCCTTTTTAATGTAAGGAAATAAGATTCCGTTTTCTTACTAACAAAAAAATGGTCGTCACCTCTTTCAAATTCATCTTCCATTATCATCTGCATCTAGAGTGAAGAAAATTGATTCAGTTTTCTTTATTATTGCCTTCAAATCTGATTGCAGTATAGTTGTGTGATACATAATGTGCCGCGGTTGAGACCCCCATTTTCAGCCCAAATTTCCGTTCCAGAGCATTTCAATTTCTGAAGGCACAATTTTTTTTTATTTTTCAGTTCCAGCGACCCCCAATTTTGCCGTTTCGCGTCTGATTTTTTTTGTTCGGCCGCGTCGCGAAGCGGCGCGGCCAGGCCAGAGCATTGGCCTTTCAGCACGGCGCGCCATTGGCGCACCGGAACTTCGCCGCTTTGTAGTTCCGGAGCATAGCATTTTGAGGTTTTCTGAAGCCTTAGATCCAGTTCCGCAGAACCCCATTTTTCGCTCAAGCCCGTTCCAGAGCCCCCGATTTTCGACTTCTGTGTGGCACATAGGTATCACTTTGTAAGTCGAGTGCCCCCCCCCCCCCGGGGGGGGATTGCATCAACAAAATGATTCAGTTTTCTTCATTCTTGCCTTCTAATTTGATTGCATCAATCATTAATCCTAATCTAATTTAAAGACAGGGATGTGTAATAAATTACATATTTAACATTGGACCGTACTCTCAAAGCAACCGGTTTCACACCCCGTTTAAACATAGGTTTATCCTCAGGTTATAGACCATAACTTTAACTCTCTTTATCCACTAACTTGGCCAAAAGTGAAACCAACTCAGAGTTAAGTTTAATTATGGGTTTATCTCTTCCAAACAGCTAAATTTCGTACATTCGGACGTTCATGACGTATTTTTTGGTGATTCAAATACTACATTTTCAAAATGAAGGATTAAACTTGTAAAAGCAGGGGCCAATATCCACCTATATGAACACCAATACTAATTCCGTTGAAATATACCATTTTAAACTAATCGTCAAATATTGTGCGCTAACTTCAGTATGTAGTGAGCTATGGAGAGATCCTCCGCGTGCGGTGTGATTTCTGTGTTTATCTACGGGCAAAAGATCGACGCCACTCGCTAAGAACTAAAATAAGCGACTTGTCCACTTCATCATGTTACCGCGTGGTAGATTTTCCGAAATATCGGTATTTTACAAAAGTTCTTGTAAAATCCGTCATAATTGGTTAAAAATAACAAATGAGGTGTCATAAGAATTGCTTTGAGTTACTCTTTACAAAGCATGTAAAATAAACGTCACTCAAATTACAGTTTGTTTGCAAAATTTAAAGTTCTGCAGTCAATTTCAATTTTTGACGATTTTGGGGGCATTTTTCTCCATGTTTTAGATGATCTTTGACCTTTATACGTCACCAAACTCTCTGAAAGTTGGCAGAATGTTGTAAAATTTATTCCTTGTTCTTATCATCTGACTTCTAGTAGAAAACAACTCATCCCATTGTCTATTTAAGAAGATTGATGAAATGCGGTATTTTCATCAAAAATTTTCGGAGTGGTTACCATGGTTACCTGGTAACCATTCATGCGTAAAGATAGAAAACTCCCAATAAGCAAAAAATATAACTTCAAGGTATCTACTTTATGAAAATATCAACATGTACAGCTCTAGCAAAAATGACCACCCTTCCATACCTCTGCCACCAGACTATAAAACGAGAGTACCATTTTTAATTTTCTTGCGATTTTTTAATTGTTTTATAAACATGCATTGCAGCGCATGGACAGTCGGTTTATTGAAATCATGATGCAATTTTTGGTCATCAAATCTTGATGTCTTTTTCTCTGTGTTTATGATTTACCTGAGGACACTTGAGAATTAAAAATTATACAATTATTTCAGACACAATGAATAATTATCTGTTTGGAGCTTTCTTCACGTTTACTCCAAGGACGTAGGCTGGTTTGGGCATGGGGAGGTGGAACGGGGAGGTGCACATCTTAGGGACATGGGGAGGTGGAACTAAAGTCGAGAAAATCAGGTGTTGGAAGCAGAAAAGGTGGTGCAAATTCGAAGATAGAGGGCGCTCAAGCAGGTTTGACATCATTTTTTCGGACTCTCTGAAATACCGGTAAAATTGTCGTTTTTTCATATGTTATTACTACCTTCCTTTTTCGAAAAGTAGCTGAACTGTTTACTTGGATCACTATTTTCACTATTGGTCACTTTTGGCTCGAATATGGCTCCCAGACAGAGCGCTAAAGGAACGAAGAAAAAGCAAGATTGTCAAACTGAACCTGCCGATTCGAACGCTGACCAGCCAGCTAATCCCGTGGGAATGGACCCGGGAAGGGCCGAAGATGACCATCCCGCTCACTCAGCTGGCCACTCAAGCAATCTACCACTTAATGGGCCCGAGGAATTCAGCGACTCGTTGTAAAAACGTATTGTGGAAGCCCTTTGTACGCCCAAAGTGACTGACGTAATCACAAAGGCCGTCACGGACGCCATCATTGAAACAGTGACACGACGTGTTTATGAATCTCTCGATCACGACATTCAAGTAAAATTTGAAAAGTTGACAAAACTCGAGAAAGATATCTGTGACCTGCAACGAAAACTCGAGTATGCCTCATCTGAAATCCGAGATCAAGACCTCTACAGTCGCCGAAACTGCCTGCGCATCCATGGCATTCCCGAGTATCCTGAGGAGAAGACAGATGAACTGATCATGAAGCTCACCAGGGAGAAATTGGGGATTCAACTTGTCCCGAGTGATATTGACCGCTCACACCGTCTCACCGCACGGCATGCTCAGTCCCAGGGCCCAAAAGTCTTGATAGTGAAATTCACTAGATACAACGCCAGGGATATGGTCTACCGTGCTCGTACCAAACTTCGCGGCACTAACATTTTCATAAACGAACATCTTTCAAAGGATCGCCAAATGCTGTTCAACAAGGTGCGTGAATCTCCCAAGGTGAAGAAAGCCTGGACCAACGATGGCAGGATCACCGCTCTCACCAAAGATGACAAGAAGGTAAAAATCGCTAGTGAGCATGACATCGAAAAGCTTTAACTGTCCGTTTTGGGTATACTGTCATCATCCCATCTTGATATCTCATTATAAATGTCGTCGTCATACCCATGCCTTTCTTATACTAAAGCAGTAAAAAATAATCAAAATGCCGTACTTTGTATCAAATGTGATAAATGGATACATCTCCGTTGGTCTTCCCTAGATACCGACTTCTTCAATTCTACAGCCGATTGGACTTGTGACAAATGCTTGTTAAATGATTTTTTTCCCGTCAGAGAATCCAGTTGATATGAATGTGCTAAATTTAAATATTGAGCTTGACACAAACATGAAAAGTGTAATTGATACTGACTTCGGTCTTCTTGATACATGTAACTATATGTCTTGTGATGAATTTAATGATAAATTTTCAAATTGTCATTCATATTTTTCACTTATACATTTAAATGCAAGAAGCTTATGCAAAAAAATTGTTAACATACAGATGTTTTTATCATCACTCTCACTTGATTTTGATTGCATTGCTATAAGTGAAACGTGGTTTAACACACATACTTGTGAAGAATTGTATAACTTAAATGGTTATTCCTTGGTACATTCACGTAGAAAAAATAAAACTGGTGGTGGTGTAGCTCTGTACATGAAAAATAGATTAAATGTTACTATTCGTAATGATCTTTTCTGTCAGTCTCCTGAACTGGAATGTGTATTTTGTAGAAATCTCACAAACAGGAAAAGGGTCTGTAGTTATCATGGTTATTGGTTGCCTTTATAGACCACCGAATGCTGATATGTCATGTTTTCAAGATAATTTTAATACCATTCTTGAAACACTGGAAAGTGAAAGGAAAGATGTTTATTTGCTCGGTGATTTCAACATCAGTTTACTGAACTACTCTACTCATAGTGACACAGGCACTTTTCTGGAGAATATTTTTTCCCATCATATGTATCCGCTAATTACAAAACCTACAAGAATTGCTAAGTCTTCAGCGACACTAATCGACAATATATTTACTAATGTTAACCATGATATTTCACAATCTGGTATTGTATTCTCTGATTTTTCCGATCACTTCCCAGTGTTTAGTTTATTTAAGACTACTCAAGGGAATTTTAGTCATGATAATACTTACACTATGAAAAGAAAGATTAACGCCAATAGTATGAATGCGTTTAAATCGAAGTTATTATCTAATAGATTGGTCACCTGTTTATACTTATAATGATGTGAATGATTGTTATGAATACTTCATTACAACTTTCTGTACTGCATATAATGAATGCTTTCCAGTTAGTAAACATAAGGTAAAATGTAAATTTAAAAAACCATGGATTACAAATGGCATTCTCTCATCAATCCGAAAAAAGAGTAAGTTGTATAAAAGATACTTAGAAAATCCTAACCCCGAGAGAAAATTAGCATACACTGTTTACAAAAATAAATTAACTCGTATCATAAGACATTCTAAAAAACAATTTTATTGTAATATGTTTACTAAACTTAAAGGTAACATAAAAAAGACATGGAACGAAATTAATATTTTACTGGGCAAAAACAAGCAAAATAAGATTCCAAATAAAATGTACTTAGACAACAAAAAACTGTCCTCGCCTCAACAAATTTCAGATGCTTTAATTCTTACTTTATTAATATAGCCAACACTCTATCTGAGTCCATAACAACTGAGCTTGGCTCATTCCAAAATTTCCTAGTAAACAAATCATACCCTTCGTTGTTTTTGAAGCCAACGTCTGTTCATGAACTCATAAAGATTAGCTCCTCTCTAAAACCTTCGAAATCCTGCGGTTCAGATGAAATTGCCCCTAAAGTAGTAAAAAATTGTATTTTCTATTTTGCTGAACCACTTTCTGAAATTTTTAACTAATCCATCTCAACTGGTGTCGTCCCAGACAAATTAAAGCTGGCTAAAATCGTTCCCCTTCTGAAAAAAACACGACAACAAAAATATATCAAATTATAGGCCTATTGCCCTCTTGTCAACATTTTCTAAACTGTTAGAAAAGGTCATGCATGTTAGACTAATGTCCTTTTTAACAAAACATAAGATTTTAACCAATAAACAGTTTGGCTTCAGAAAATGTCATTCTACTTGTCACGGTGTTCTGAATTTAACAAACTACATTATGAGAAATTTTTGTCTCGGCGTCTTCATGGATTTGTCCAAAGCATTTGACACCATCGACCATCACGTACTGCTTAGTAAATTAGCTTATTATGGCATTCGAGGATTATCGTTACGTTGGTTTGAAAGTTATTTAAGTGGAAGAAAGCAGTATGTGATGGTCGATGGTGTCAAATCTAATTATTTGACAGCATTTCGAGGTGTACCGCAAGGTTCTGTGTTAGGGCCTCTCCTGTTCCTACTTTACATAAATGACATTGTAAATTGCTCTACCTCATTGAAATTTTCTTTGTTTGCTGACGACACAGTAGTGGCCTTGTCCCATAAGGATCCAACGACCCTTATCTCTTTAGTAAATAACGAATAACAGAAGCTAGATCTA
>JZLH01S0042267.1:20140-34558 GCA_001188425.1 Eucidaris tribuloides
AAAATATGCATTTTGTACTGATAAAATGATTTGTATACTTTAGGGAGAATATCAGCTTTCTGTATATGATTGTGATAATGTATTTTTCCAGTAATATGAGAAGTTTCTGCATTGATAACAGCTAAAAGGTGTCCTTTGTCGATAAACAAACAATTCCTGACAAGTCAGCTTTCACAGCAAATGAGTCACCAAGAATGGGCAATTCTGAATTATGCATTTTAAGTTTATCTGCATGTATCTGTCCACTTAACTTTCTATCTTTCTATCTTTATATCAATCTCATCCCCAAAGAGGGTAGAACTGTTCTTTTTTCAGTTCATAAGTATTGCAGACTGTTTTGCCCAAAGATTCATCAGCCATCAAATTACACCCTCTCTATATCCAAGTTTATCTTTGAATAGATGGAATTAATTCCACCACCAAATGTATGCTCTGAGGGAAGAGGGACGGTTGAACGCTCATAAAACTGGTCTAACCCACCAAAGTCTGGTCCGAAGTCCAGAGACCTCAAAGAGCATTAACAACTACAAGTGGTTCTGCAACTTGGGTTTTTCCCATTAAAGTCATCTTCCAACTTCAACGGGGTGCTCATCTTAAACCGTTGCCTCCGAGATTCTGAAAATCCCATAGAGTTAACACAGGGCACATCCGGTTCCCGTAGCCAATGGGTTAAAACGGGTGAATGATGGCTCCGAAGATGACTGCGCTGGTGATCTGCCCATGAATTATACTCCTCCTTATGAATGACTTCAACACATTTTCCTTCTCCCAGTAAGACTACAAATATGGTCAAGAAAACCTTAACGAACAAAAAATAACTCTACTAAGTACAATTCTGAGCCAAAACTCTAACCTGATCAATCTGGTCCTCCAAACGCTGGGTCTGAGTGCGGAGCAAACGAAGAGTGTCATCCTTCCCATGCTGCCTTGCAAAGGCTGATGAACAAGCTGTAGGTCAAAGAAAAAAAAAGAATGAATGAATGAAAGATAATAAAATAACAAGACACACCAATGACCCATGTCATTTGAAAAAAGCAGTTGATTTGTCAGATTCTTATATTTGCACTAAATTACCTTTTTTTTTTTGGACATAAAATGGACAGAAAATGTACAATTGATTTGAGTCAATGAATGACCATCACAGCAAAGTGGTTATAATCATATTTCATATTTTCCCCATAAAATGTAATGTGTTCTATCTGATCCTATTATTTATGTTTATGAGTGCACCTGTTTTTAACAGTTCCTTTTGAGGTAAAATAGTATTGCTTACAAGGAGAATGTCAAACATTCTTGTATTTTACTTTACATGTAGTTGTTATTGTTGATGATGTGGCCAAAAAAAATGCTAAAGTTTACCTTTCATACTATTATGAGTTCACGTAGAGATATGTTTCAAGGAAATTCCAAATTAAATACAGATGTTCAATAGCACCCTACTATAGATTGTAGAATGTTCATCTTTTCTATAAATGTTTACACATTTAATGTCTAAAGGCCCTTTCTCCTTTCAATAGAACAACCTTACGAGTAATACTGAAATCTCTAATGTATTCCTTTCCATATCCTCAAGTAAACCACACACAGATTGCGAAAATAAATATAGGCATATTTCAAGGTCTCATACCAGTTAGATTAAATCAGGCTCCATCCTCAATTTTAACGAGCAGGTGTGAATGTAAGGATGTTAGTTGCTGACCACAAAATTGTTCCTTTGACAGTTATGATAATCGTGAAAGACTGCAACATCACCCTTACCAAAGCATTACCTCACCAAGCATCCTTAACTCTTTGCACACTGAATTAATTCTGAGGGGATAATAATGATGATTGCTATAAATTAGTTTCCTTAAATCTTGCTTTCCTTATTGCACCATTGATCCTGGTAATTATTCTACAGATGTTGCTTAAGCATTATGGCCATTCGTTAGCTTTTTTAGTACAAACGTAATAGAGAAAACTAATTATTACGATTGATGTATTCAATTGTGTGAATGTACAAAATTGCAACATTCACGTGCAAAGGGTTAACCCATTGGAGAGGATTTGATTTCAATGTTACATGCATTCTCCATAGACCCTAGCCCGAGATATCTTATTCTTAGTCTTGAACAGGTTAACAAGACAGTTATGGCTGTTACGCTATAGTTATGTCACTTATACCGTAAAGCCTCTCCGAGAATGTGGAGATAGGGGTGAAACAGTAAAAATGAGGCTTATCTTCTCAATCTTAGCAGGAAAATGCCCAGAATAGATTCAGCTAAATCCAGTCTTCTTTACCCAAAACTTAATTATTTCTGACACATGAGTGACACCAACATGACTCTGCTCTATTTAACATTTTTTTGTAAGTTCTATCACAAATCTTCTGAAAATCTAATGTTATGTGGGAGATCTAAAAATAGACAAAGGCTTGTCTGCGGTTGGGGGAATCTTTAGGCCAAAGTTTTCAGACCACAACTCTGGCTCAAGGGAAGCTGACCAAGTCTGGCGCTCGTTAATTATTTCTAACATTTTTGGATGTGGACTGATGGACATGAGTGATTTATTCTCTCTTCCCCTCAAAGGACTTGTTAAAAATAATGGGGGAGGGAAAGGATTAGTGGATAAATATACCTTGGTCTGTACTGAGACTGAATTAGAAATGTGTTATAAGCAAGATTTAAAGATAGACCAATTAAAGAAAGATGCTGAATCTGATTTTTTTTAAACTCCACACTCCACAGGAGTAATTTGAGATGGCAGAATGTAAGATACCCTACTTTTAAAGATGTTATCTTATTTCAATGGTTGTGGTTGCAAATTCTACAATAGAAATTTGGGCATTTTCATTTGTCTATCTGCTCTCTGAGAGAATGAGGATTGAAGACATGGTTTGAGTCAAGTAAAAAAATACTAGAAGTCTGCAACAAGCATTCAACACCTGAAGAAATTTATCATTATATTTATTTCTTAATGAAAAGAAGGAAAATAGTCATTTGTCATTTAAGAGGTCACAATTCTTTGCATTGCTAACTATAAAATCCAGTTGATCACTCATGAATGTTACATTCCAAGAATACTGTAAGTGACCATAAATATCTTTAATTTTGTTAAGGACAGTCATGAGCCAAAAAAAGTTGTAAAAGTGTCAAAATTTTTAGTACGTTAAATTGTCCTGGTGCACACAAATTCAATTTTCATATTTTTTGGAGAATATTTGAGATCTTATATATCATGTGTATGGGAACATACAATTTAATGGTACACATTCATTATAATCTAATTATTACAAATAAACAACATGAACAAATTTAATAAATTCAAATTTGTTGTGAACTCTGCAGGTCAAAATCTAATGTAATTAACACCAACTTTGCAACAGGGAGTGCTCATTAACATATACCATACCTGTCAACCGAATGCAATTAATTTACACTGCATTCTCTAATTAAACATAAACTCAGTAAATTGGCACCATTACTCTCCACACACTCTCAGTTAATCATTAATTCATTCAATGAACTTGTGAGATCCTGTGACACTGCATGGAGTGAGTGCGTAAGGAGCCCCCTTAGTGTTCCGACTTCGCTAGTGAGGAAACGGTGCCACAAACTTGTAATGGCAGTAAGTGGGCTTTAATTTGGAACAAATTACAATTTCCCCTCAGCTTTTGATTCGATTTTGGCAAAGTTAGGTGATGGGATAGTGGGTCAATCAAGTTGAACAAAGTGGGATGGATAATAACATAACAAATGAGGGTCACAAAGAATATACTGGCAAATTGCCACCTCAGTAATACACTACAAGTGATGCTTGCTTACAAATATCAACAATTTCTACTACATTTTGCACAAGATTTTCATCAATCGAGGGGGAATGAAACCCACACGTGTATCTGAAATCTGAGAAAACAGAACAATAAGAGAATGAAACTGCAAAAGTAAAGAAAAAATTGACTCAAAACCATTAATGCTGGCTTTTCCTCAAGTTAACAAACTTCAAGACAAATCCTTCCAGCCTGAATATATTGTACACTCTTGCCGGTGTATATATTGGTTTTATGTTGCAACTAATTTGGTTCTTCAGGCATTTTTACTTCTTTCAATCACGTCACTGCCTGTTCATGAACAATCTGGCACCCTTTTTAAAAAATATTGGTGCACTACCGGTTCCTAAATTGCACTCTTTTATGTATTATTACCGTGTTGTACATTTCCATTATCATATTTTGTAACTTCCTCTCTACCGTACATCAAGGAATAAAGTGATATATGATATTGGGACGATGATCTTTGATTCAAAACCAGAATTGCTGGTAGTCTGTCATGGACGAAATAAATCAAACAAACCTTGATTTTTTTTTCACTTTTACTGGTAGTTGACGCATTTCTGCTTTGTATCATTATTACTCATCTTATACACTCTTGATTTACATTAAATATTTATGACAATAATGACACTCCTAGAGCATCATGTTACAAGGTTATGTACTTTTTACAGCTACTGTATCAATGCACAATACATACATGTGCATGTATGAACATGGTTATTTTACATGAACCACAGTAACTTCAGAAATCCAATGAAAGGCATACAACAGTACACGTGACAGCACAGAATAAAGAATGTAGTCATGTGTATTACAGTGCAGGCAAACACAAAAAAAACTTGCAATTATAATCCAGCTCTGTTACCTCTTAACCAACTTGTAGCTATTTCCTGCTGAACTATGCAATGTATAAAATGTGCAGAGACATCCTTATTCATTTGGAAATTTACTTGTCCACAAAAAGTATTCATTTGCAGGGCCGGCTCTCCCTTAAAGTTTCTTTCAGGTGGCCAAATTGACACACCAGATGGACTTCTATCATAGGCTTGTGTGTTGTAGAATCTGATTTTTTTGTGGACAAAGATGTAACATTTCTATACTGGCCAAATGAAATTTCTGGTGGCCATATGCACCTGGGCCACTGTTAAGGGTGAGCCGTGATTTGTATATTACACAACCTTTTTCATAGTACATTCTGTACTCATATGCTAATTTTGAAATACAATGCAAGATTTTGCAAACTCTTAAGTTATGATCAACTTAATTACCATTAATGACAAGCTACATGTAACTGTGAGTAATCTTTAACCCGCTGGCTACGGAAACTGGATGTGTCCTGTGTTTATGGGATTTTGAGAATCTTGGAGGCAACCAGTAAAGATTAGTATGCTCAATGTGCACCTATGATTCAGGGAAAAATTAGAGTTTTCGTTTCGGGGGCTACTTTTCCTGTTTTATCACTTCCGGGGCAAAATCGCCCCGCATCCCCACGTGTTTTTTCCCTGCTATGATTAGTCTCAACGCTTCACTGAAATGCCAGGCATAACGCAAGCGAACCCAATCCAAGATGGATCCTCGTCTCCCAGGGGACGTGTCATCACGGCAACGTGAATCGTAGGAGGAAGTCCCAATTGAGGGTATTATCCTCCCATAATTCAAAGTGGTTGGCGTGCACACAGCCTGGCTACTGGAAATGGTAACTGCTGTTCAGCGAGTTCTCTCAACAGCATGATTAAGATATATTTAGAATTCCACTGCAGGTATATTTTGCACGTTTGGTATGTGACCGCCCCCCAATCGTGACAACACGTAAATGATCTAACTATCCATTTGCTATGTATTTCTTACAAGCATCCTTAATGCTTCCTGAAACTATTTTACTAGTGACTTGCACATGCATGTATCGTATCACAATGGAAAAGTCTTGGAATATTGTCAGCAAGAGAAAAACAGAAGAAGCCACCAGAAATTGTTAGGATTTCATCACAACCGACGGGCATAAACGAGACTAAGAACTGAAAATATTGCAGGACTAATTTTATACTTAATATTAGGTTGGCGATTATACAAGTTGTGAGCTTGAAGAAAATCATCTATTCATTGACTATTAGACTGACATGACTTCTAATTTCAAAATGTTTCAAATTCTCTTTGTTAACTTCATGACTAGTAACACCAATTCAATATTTTTTACAGAATTGAATTAATCAATACCACAACCAAATAGGCTATTATTGCTCCGCATTTAGTTCACCAAAACAGGTATAATAATCATTCATGTATGTGAATAATGATACTACATGTGAATCAGATCGACTGCAACAAAGACTTGTGATTCACTGGATCAAATTTTGCATCAGAAATATGAAGTTTCTGTACCTTCAACTGAAAGAGATGAACAAAATATGACTGTACCAGAAATGGTTGATGACACATTACACAATCATCCACACCCAATGTACTCCAAACAACAAGCAGAAATGGATGTTCTGTCTTTAGAACTCCAAAGATACTTTTATTATGAGTCATATAATGGAGATACGTAATGGGATATGATCTAATGAAAAATAAATATTACACACCCAATAGTTAACCTGTACTACACAATATGTGATTTCAATGAATGTAGAAAAAGTGTGATAAGATAGGTTTTTCAAAATTTTAGTTAACTCTTAATATGCCAGAGGATTTAAACCTCTATGGAATTTATGAGTATTATGTGGTGCAGATTTGTGACTTTGGCATTTTAGGAGTTAAATCAGTATGTCTCTTTTTCTGGTGACAACAGAAGCAACTCCTATGAACATATATTTACACAGATTTATACATATCCTTTTCTTTTCTGAGCTATTAACAAAGCAATTTATTTGTTTTCTTCTGAAAGTCATGTTGATTCATCTTAGCACTAACATAACCATGTAACAAGGAGGGGAAAACTGAAGTTATATACGGAAAAAAAAAAAAAGACCATTTTTCAATTGACAGTTGTTCTGCTGTGAGACATCACAGATTAATTCACCTAAAGAAGGTAACGTGGGTATTTCATCAAAACTTTGGAAAGTTGTATCTCTTGAAAGGCTATTGTAATCCAAATTTGCTCAAAATTTCAATGCTCAATTTCTAACCAACTATAATGCTAATGAATGAAAGGTTTGCAGAGAGAATTTAAGATGCAGAATAAATTTGCTGTTCATCTCTGTATTATCAAATTAATGATAAATAAGATTAAATGCTTCATCTGTTATTTTTAATGACTCAGAAAAAGATTGACCCAACAGGATTCGACCTGAAACCTACTGATATCTGGTCAGCGGCACAACCACCAGGCCATGCTGGGTAACGGCAATGCCACGGTTTACTTGGTTACAAATACCCGAGAATTGTGTTAATGAATGAAAGGTTTGCAGAGAGAATTTAAGATGCAGAATAAATTTGCTGTTCATCTCTGTATTATCAAATTAATTTGATTTGGGGGCTTATTGAATATTAATGAGCTCAGACATAAGGAAGGATTTATCATTAATTTGATAATACAGAGATGAACAGCAAATTTATTCTGCAAACTATAATGCATTTTGAATCCACATACTGTTTGTGTCGGGAAAACTCCCCCTTTAACTCTGTGATCATGAGTCAGTCAGTGCAGATGTACACAAATGATTTTCTTTCTGCTTACCAGAATGAATCGCCGTGACCCAGTTTTCCAGCTCAATCTGATTGGGCGCTTGCAGGAGGTAGGCGCCGCCGAAGGCCGTGCTCAGGCAGAAGATGTTATCCCTCTTGGGGTGTTCCGGAACAGCTTGGGCCAGGCCATTTTCTACAACTGTGAGCAGTCAATGTGAGGATGATAATAGATAAACAAGTGGGACATGTAGCTTCAAGAGAAAATTAAGCAATGATCTGTGAAGAAATGTTTCTAGTTCTTCATTTTTAAAAATTCATGAACATATTTTCCATAATATGGGTTTTACATCTATTTCTAAATTAAGAGTGTATTCCATTTTCCTTTATTCCAAAGATGAAAACAACTATTTTGATATATGACCATACATAGCAAAACAAAGGCAAAGAAGCATAAATTTACTGCCTGAAATGTGATACATCTAATAAGAATTTGTGAGAAGGCTCGAAAATCACCTACACAAGAAGCCTAAAATCTTTTTATGTATGGCCTAAAAATGAATTGCTAAAGCGTGAAATTAGGCTTTGGCCTGAAAACTGGTATCCCTGGTAACAAACACCAACAGGAACATTGTAACACACATTTTCCATTGACCCCAATACAAGTTAACTTGTACTCCAATGGATTAATAGCCCATCGCCTAGCTTACCACCACCACCACATATCAAATCAGTGGTGTCCCCCTCAAAAAATCTTTTTGGCTTCATTGAACTCCATTGAAACTACATCAAACATTTACAACTCTGAAAACTATGGTAAGTATCTATAAATGACAACTTCACTTCTATTCCTGAACTTCCCCTGAAAATAAATTGCTGAAGCTTTGGTGGCCGAGACAAACAAAGCAGTAAAAGATCTTCAAGGAAATGCTGGTGTAATTTACGAGGGGCTTGAAGGAAGAGTAATGCTTGCGGGCATGTGATAGTCAAAGTGTCAAAATAGATAATTAATGTCACAGGAATTTACCAAATTACTGCCAAGATCAAATTGTCAAGTAATGAACATGTGGTGAGGTATATTTTTAAACGCTTACTTCTCTACGAGTTTATCTTGATGCTAAAATGTGATTTATTTATTAATAGTGCAGCATTACTGGTGCTGAATGGTTGAAGGGATCTCTTATCGCACGCCATCAGATATGGCAAAATAAAACCGTCAAATTAAATGCGATTTACTCTCTCAGCACAAAAGATGGAGTTTGGTTTGAAGTCATAAACTGACCTCACAATAACTTCTGGAAATGGGGAAACGCTTTGGCAATTACATACTTTTTTCTGAGTCAGGAAAGATAAATTACATACATTTTTTAACCAAATTAACTGCATAGTGTGAATGTAAACATAGAACAGAGAGGAGATTACCAAAGAAAAAAGTTGACTATCATTACATCATACTTTGATGTTTTACTTTTACTCATGTGTATAATAAATATGCCAATCAATAAAACTTCTGTATTCACAGAAGAAAAACAGATACATGTGGAGATAACATTTATCTAACACACATGTCTCTTATCTAAACATCAATTATATTTTAACAGTAAGAAGGGAAAAGAGGAGAACTTTTATTTAATTGAATGGATATATCCTACTCATGTATACATGTCTGTAGCCATGAAAATTCCAACCTCGTTGTCACCCCAGTAATAAGTCGTCATAAGTCATGTTGAGCATGATTCACTGTTAGCGAATTATACAAGTCCATGGTAATAAAACATTAAAGCTGCACTGTCAACATACAGCTTTCACAATTCAGGATTGAATGGTGAATTCCATTTATGACAAAATATCACAAATGACATTATCATAATGCAATTCTTGAATGAAATATTTCTCAGTCTCATAATGGACCTACTACTAATTTTCCCTGATTTCCCTGATAAGGTGGGAACCCTGACTACATGATTGGTCTACGATCCGAGTTCGGTAGAAAATTGAATATCGTTTGATATAAATATTTCAAGACATCACAATTTGTTTATTAAGGTTCTGAATAGTCATAAAGATAGTAAAATCAAAACCCTGTTTCGAGCTCTCTGAGCAGAAGAAAAGCCAAAAATCGGCTTTGAATCATAGTGACGTGAAAGAAGTCCTACTATTGTCTACAATTTGAAAACAATTTGGCCCTTACTATGGGTTCAAGGCTGGAAGCGCACCAAAATCCCATTTTAAGTATTCATGTTATCGTTCAGAACCCGAATCAAGTAAGTTTAATTAATTTGTTAAAATGCCCATATTAAATGCACTGCGATTTATTGCCAAGTGGGATCATAGCTGATTGTGTAATATGCAGTGGCTCTTAACCAGAATGATGTCACAATTCAGTATTCTCTGATGCTCATTGAAAAAAACTTCCTCACATGGTGTTAACGAGCTCATAGCACTGTAACTTTAAAAACCATTAAACGTGATATATTTACCAAGAATGTGCCTCGGCTCGCTGTTCTCATCGGGGGCGGTCTTCTCTGAGCAAGCGTAGAATAGCAGCATTGTACCTTTCAGACAAACTGCAGGCAAGAAGATGGATACCAAACCAGAATGAGATGCAAGAAATAAACAAAACATTTCTGCATTTTGTGAAACCTTAAGTGCTTGTGATTTGAACAATAAATCATGTTACTGCAATATGTAAACTTCACATATATGTATCCTGGTACATGTAGTGATTTTAATTAGACATATATTCAGACAAATTCAAGTAATAAACACAACTCAAGGCACATATACCAGACGAAAAATACTGTGCACATTATTATCAAATAATGAATAATGTTTGATATCGCATGTTACTTGTTTTTGATAAAATTTGATAAATATAAACTACTGGACAAATATTGATGAAAATGCAATGTGCCCAATGCCCATTACCAAGCAATAAATCATTGCAGAAATTATATACTTTTTAACACTTCCATCATGATGTCTCATGTACATGTATTACTTTTCACGATACGAATGATATTAAAAGTGAGGGAGTGACTTTTTAAAAGTTAATGACATGATTGGGAATACTTGAAAATGCCTCAAGAACTGATTGAGTTGCAACATATACTTACTATACACCAGCTAGAGTGGATCTCCTAGCTGGAAGGATTTGTCTCTTATTTGTTTACTTAGGGCAAAATTAAGCATGAAAATGCCAGCATTCAATTTCTCTCAATCCCCAATATAAACAAATTCCATAAATAGCTACACAATAAATTTGCCTACCACAAGGGATATTGACATAAGTTATTTTAGAATGAGTCAACGTTTGACCACAAGATTTTCACAGCAGAATCCTTCCATAGTTTACTTGATTCTAGAATAGTTTCAGCCCAAGTTGAGGACTACCCCCAATCATGCTATATACCTTTAATGGCTATAAACTGCTGATAAAAGGGAATAGAAATAATTTGTAAGATGTATCTTTTCTTTGAGGGGAGGGGGTTGGGGTAATATAATGGCTTTTGCTGTAATGATTGTCATAAACAAAACGCATACCCCAGTATTCTTTCCATGACCTCTTGGTGGCGCGCTCCAATTTACGTTTCCTCTGCACCAGCATACTCTTGACATTGAGCCATCCCGCTTTTCTCGTGGCACCACGTTGCTGGTAGCACGATGCCTGACTGTGATGAGAACTCAGGGACTGGCTCTCATCCTCCTCCTCATTTTCATCCTAACAAAAAAAAAAAAAAATGGGGAAAATATTAGTATCAATATGGTTTTACTGTGAAATAATGTCTGCACATTCCTCCTACTTTATCTTATTCTCAATGCCATTCTACAATTCAGTCATTAAGTGATCAAAAACAAGGTATAAACAAAACCAAATACTATTACAAATCTTTAATTACTGGTGTCTTCGATTGCACAAAGAAAAATATGTATTTAACTCTGAACATGTGCGACTTCGGCACATTAAGAGTTAACATCTTTTCTGTCATCCACATGAAAAAAACAAAGTACATGTTTGAAATGTCACTTAATGTTTGCTTCTGGTTATCTATATTTGATATACCAAAGGTATGGGAGAAGTTGAAAGTTTTATTCATTTCTCTGTTGAAATATCGGTATTTATTTGTGTCAATATTTATCCCAGGTTTAACAGAGGCAATTATTTCAATAATGTTATTGTTCTCTGTAGTTTTTACAAAGTTCAAAAGATTATTTAAGTCACACCAATCTATTAATAGGTCAGTTATTAATATTTACTGAAATCATTTTCCACTCATACTGTATATCAGTTTCAATTCGTGAAAATACAAATTACATAAAAAATAAAAACAATTACTTTTGAAAAAGGGTAAATACATTTGTAGGTACATGTACCAAAATCAAATCCATCTTAACTACAGAAGTCAAAACATTGCTCATACAGAATTCAATACAAGCACATGATTATTTTCATGTCTCTTACCATTGGCTCCCTTTGATTGTCAACAACTAATCAGAGAAAACTATTCATAGCCAATTCCCACCAATCACAGGCTCTCGTTTGTGAATTATGAGAAATGCCAAATTCACATTGCTTCACCACCATAATGAGAGATTCGTAGTGTCCAAAAAATCTAGAAATATTGTCATTTCCAATGATAGACATTGACATTTCAACAGATTTCATGCAATTTGCATACAGACTAATATCCCTGGCCTTTAATCCTTAATCACATTTTGGACTTAGAAAGTTTTCTTAAGATAGACTGAGATTACGTGTTCCTTGAAAATCACACAAGAAAACATGATGGAGAATTTGAGATTTACGTCATATTCTAGGATGTCCATAATATTGAGCAGTGTCAAGGATGCTGAAATAATCTGAAGTCATATTAGTTTAATCAGGAGAGATCAAGTATGATTTTGATAACCTTCAGCAACAAATAAACTTAAAATAGAAATAAAATTAAATGAAACTTAATGAATAAATAAATCAGAAATTATGAAATAGATTCAAATAAAAAATGACACAGAAAAATGAATACATAAATATATACGAATAAAATATATTATTAAATAACAAAGACAAGATATGAAATAAAAATTGAAAGTTAAAACTGAATAAAACAAATAGATAAATCAATCAATCAATAAATGAATGAATATATATTTAAAATAATTTAGTGATTAACAATTAAATTAAGAGTATCATCTTACCTCATCATGTAAATAAAATTCCTTTCCTTCTCCAGTGTCTAAGAAATCCACATCGTGTTGGGAATGACGACCTTCGCTGGAGGTCAGCGTGCCATTATCCCCACGCATCCCTGAGCTGCTTCCACTGTCGCTACCGATGGTTCCCGCTTTACGTTTCCTCCACATGGGCAAAGACGCCTGTCCGCTGGAAGAGGATTGATTAGTAAACGATTCACTTTCGGGTAACGTACCATCAAATCCGCTGTCTGAGTTGTCCTGTATGTGTCTGAGATGCGATTCATAATCTTGTAATAATGTATTTACCTCTTCCAGATATTGTTCTGTGTTACCAACATTATTGTTTGCAAATGAGTTTGTAGTCCGTGTATTAAAACTATGTGATCGCTTGGTTTTCGTGGATTTATGGTTATTCTCCGTCCTACTGACAGTGTTATTTCCATAGGTCAGAGTCCTTGCTCGATTGGGGCTTATAAAATTTCCGTTCGTCGTCTCGTTGTGGCGCCCTGCCACTCTGACCGTATTCGCCAATTCAAAATTAGCAGCATTGTCTTCGATAAACTTAGCACTTTTTAAGACACCGGGACCAAGAATCATCGATGGCGAATGTGTATTGTGTGAATGACTGCTGTCTGCTGTAGTCCTCCCTCGTGGACTACTGTTCCCGCTGCCAATGTATCTCCGTGGCGACGTAGTCCTGGTCCTGTTTTGCGTCGACGATAAGACCGTATTATCGACATGTATACTGCCCGGCGTAGACAGACCTTCGACGCAAATTTCCGACGCGCTCACCTTCCTATGATGATGATTGACAATATCAGAGTCCTGAATGTATCCATCTTGAGAATAGGACATTTCTCCATCTCGTGACGAGTTCCCACTATTCTGATCCGGGTACTCGTTATCGTCAACATTATCATAAAAGGAATTTATTCTACCAGCTCCACTCCTCTTTGGCGAATACGTGGCATATTTGACCTGTCTCTGATTCTTGCGTGACGCTAAGAGTCTGCGAACGCCTCCACTGATCGGCAGCGTCGGTTGCCGCTTCTCCGG
The DNA here is from genome assembly GCA_001188425.1 of Eucidaris tribuloides. NCBI lineage: Eukaryota > Metazoa > Echinodermata > Echinoidea > Cidaroida > Cidaridae > Eucidaris > Eucidaris tribuloides. Next base: position 33,822 of record JZLH01S0042267.1, read on the forward strand.
CGTGATCTCTTTGACCTTGTGGCTTCCTTTGCCAGCCATCATTTCGTCGTCTTCTTCTTTGTCACACTCTGGAGTCTCGGACTCTCCTTTTGCTGCTTCCTCAGCGGGCTTCTCTGGTGGTTTCTCCTTGTGTTCCACTGGTCTGGGATCGGGAAGACATAGGGGATCAGCCAAATCTGGCAAATTGGCAGCACTGATGTCAACGGAGGAGTTGGAGCGTTTCAAGACAGGTCCAGCCTTGGACTGTAAATTACAACAAAAAAACAAAGAGAGCAAAAGCAACCAAGTTAGGTATTTCTGTCCATGACAAGTTTTTCAGCTGTAAAATGCAATAAAGAACATATCCAAGTTCAAATTGCTGTACAGATACATTGTTAGAAAATGTTAGAATAAACACACCTCAGTACTTTCGTCAAATAAGTTTAACAGCTGAAAACTTAAATGAATAAAAGAAAGTTTACCTGTTGAAGACTAGACACAAAAATATATGGTCATGAGGTCTATGGGAAATGTGTGGTAAAGCAAAATGAAACAATCTTCAACAGTTTTAGACACACTCGCATGTATCACTTGTAGGAAATTAAAGTGTCATACAAATAAATTGATTACAAAAATAAGCTGATCATTGTTATTCAAGAGTTGTAAAAGTGAGACTTTTCAGGACAGATTTGGCCTTGGGCTGCAATAAGAATAACAGAGAGAATGAAAGTAACAACTGAGAATGAAACTTTGGTTAA
>JZLH01S0042267.1:44450-56059 GCA_001188425.1 Eucidaris tribuloides
AAGAATACAAAAGTTTGGAAATTTATGCTGCCACTGGCAAGATATGAATGAATAAACAATCATTACTCAGGGCAAGTAAAACATAGCCTAGATCCACACATGGTAAGTCTATGGGAGGAAATGAGCAGGTGAATCCGGTTAACTTATGATTTTCACTTTTTTAAAGCACTAAATAATCATTTTGAAATACAATTTTTTCAGGGCTTCATTTTAAGACCTTGTCAAAGACACTTGGAGGGTGGAGGATTATGTAGCTCCCATTTTTTTTAACTTTGGTAAATGTTAGCCAGTGGCTTTAACATACATGTATTAGTGTAAAAATACACTAAGAGACCTACTGTGACATTATCATTTTCATTAATTGTTATCAAATTTAAATTTGAAGACTTGTAATATGTGACTACAGTCATAGAACAAAGATAACATCATGCTAATAACATTACATCAAAACAAGATCAATAGAAATCCAGAAACTACAAAAACAATTCCAAATAACTGAATTGATTAAAAGTGTCCTGACCTGTGTTGCAAACAGGATTCCTAGTTAAAAGGAAGTCACATCTGGAGAAACAGTGTAATATGAAGACCTGTTTGGGTTTGGAATAATAAGGTTGACCTTCACGATATCCTTCTTGGACTTGACATTGAAATCAATACACTGATACAAATTCAACCAGATTTGGACACTTGCCAAGATTTCATGCATATGTTTTAAAAAAAGAAGAAAAGAAATGTTGTTACTGAATCATTATCACGGACTAAAAATTGTATTCCTGATTTCTACACCACAACTCTTTTTGCTCAGATTTGATTAAGTGAAAGGAAAATATATAAAAAAAAATAGTAGATAGATACATGTTCATCCGATAGTTCTTGAAATACAAATGATGAATCATTTGAAAATGGACCATATGGCTAGATTTCGTACATTTCAACCACAGCAGAAGTTGCTCAGTTTAGCACTAGTCCAACTTCACTGATGTGAGTTTCTAACCTGCTTAGTTTTGATCAGCCTTTTCACTAGATGAACACTAGTTGAACTCTTTATACACCACACTCAATGATTAAAAAAAGAAATTTAAGATGGAAAAAAAAAACCTTAAAATGTAATACAATGAGAAATAAATAAATTTGATATTTTTTATATACATGTAGAGGCGATTTTAAGATAATTCCCGCCCCCCTTTCTGTGGAAGTGCACTTAACAAAATGAAGAGGGACATAATGAGAAAAAACCCATAGGCTTATAGATATACATGTATATTTGAAATGAAATACAAGAATAGTTGGTACAATACAACAATAGTGGAAGAGATGCTTTGTTGACCTTTTTATTTGGGGGGGGGGGGGTAGGGAAAGAGGGATACTTTTGTGTATATGTCCTTTTTCGTTTATGTTTTGTTGTTATAAACACAGGAAACTAACCTGCCACGCTTAAATTTTCCTCTCCGATTCTACTGGTCACTGATTTAATTGCTGTTGTTTCGTTCAGGAAAAAGACAAAAATTAATAATAACTCACAAACCAGGGTCAAAAACATATCTTGGGTGTGTCCCCAACCAAATTAGGAATGCCCCATCGAGTCCAGCTAAACCTGAAATAAATAATCAATTTCCCTTCCAAAATTGAGTACTTGTGGAAAAGGGAAACAAAGGAGCTACAGAGTGGAGGTGAGGGGTATTTGGGGGAAGGGGAATATAGAATGGACTAACGCCTCAATTTGAGGTCAGTGAGGGTGATTCACCAAACTTTTTCCGTTACCGTGGGAGAAAAATAGAAATGGTACGGATGACTTGCAAGTTAATTTTTGGAGTGTCTGCAAGTGTGTGTGTGTGTGTGTGTGTGTGGGGTGGGGGGGGGGTAGACAGAGATATGCACAGATTATTACAAGGGAAATATTCAATTAAAGCCCAAGTATAGTTTTGGTCAATCAGACATATTTTTTTTTCACCGAGCGTAGTACAGTCAGGGGCCCCGAGTTTTCTATTTTTCAAAAAAATTTCAAAAATGGAAGTTTTTCAGATCATGTTATTTTCAGGGTATAAACACTGCAGATAATGTGCACTGGAGGTCTTTCTATGAACAGCAGGAGAATATTCCACTTTTCACTATTTACTACAATCACAGGCTGCCTTTATAGGGTCAGTCAAACAATGTGATTTGTTTCAGTCACCAATTTTTTGAATTACGCAAGTACTAAGTAACTGAAACAAATCACTTGCCTGATAAAAATTGTGATTTGATCATAAATGAACTGCTAAAAAGCACATCATTCCATTTGAATAATATTTCATTGTTACCTTGGGAGATTAAAACAACTTAGATTTTCTCTATTTTGTATTTTACTGATAGGATTCACCAGACTTCAAAATGAAGCACTACATATTGCAGTTTACCATTTTTAGTTTAACATTATCTTGAAAGTGATGAAATGCACAACTTGCCATCTCCGATAAGCTAGACTTAATATTTCTTTCCTTTATTGCTGCACCAATAAATTCAACATTTCCTGAAAGACGTTCATTTCATGTTGCACTTTAAATGAAGTTAACAAAAATGTGTACAGACTACAGAGAGAAACAAATGGGTTTTGAGAATGCTTTTGTTTAAAAATCATGCTCAAGGTCAAGCAATGCACTTCATGCCATTTCTGATAAGCTGAACTTAATTCATGCATCCGTTTCCTTTATGGTAATATTCACCAGTTCATATGCTACATTCATTTCTGCAAACTTGTGTTAAAATGAAATATTTCCTGAAAAAAATTTCATGTAAGTATGTGTAGTGTCCACTTCAAATCAAGTTAGCAAAAATGTCATTGTCGACAGGGAAAAAAACAAATGGGGGTCCTGAGGTTGCTTTGGTTAACATCACATTCAAAGTTACGAATGCACATCTTGCAATTTCTGATAAGCTGAACTTAATTCATGCCTCCTTTCCTCTATGGAAACAGGCTACAATCATTTCTGCACTGGGTAAATACAACATTTCCTGAAAGACTTTCATTCAGTACTTCATTTCAAGTAAAGAAAAACATGACAAAAAAAACCCACAGAAAATAAATGAATAAAAAAAGCCTGTTCTGAGGTTGCTAGAGTACAGCTCACATGTGTGGACATAGTCTGTCAGACTTTCAATGAGCATGGATTTCCTGAAATTTAATCGCAGATTTCCTCCCTGTTCTAGTTACATTGTTCTCTACGACAAGTCAGGAAATGAGTGTGTGTGGTGACTCCGGTATCGCGAGTTGACTTTAAGCCATTAATGGCGACCCGACTACAGAGTGCACACACCTGGGGTCCCAGGACAAAGCTTGTTGGGGTCAAAGGTCAAATATTAAGAGATCTTTTAACCAGCTGGAGACTAAGAACGAGATTATCTCACGCTGATGATCTATGGAGAATATGTGTTACATTGAAATCAAATGGTCTCCAACGAGTTAAAGGTTAATGACATGATTGGGAACACTTGAAAATGTTTCAAGAACCAAATGAGTTGAAACATATACTAACTATACACCAGCTGGGGTGGATCTCCTATCTGGAAGAATTTCTTTACTTAAGGCAAATGAAACATACCAGCATTCTATTTCTCTCGAGACCTGAGAGAAATAAATCCCAAAGAAAGCTACACAACAGATTTGCCTGCTACAAGTGATATTGACAGTAGTTATTTCAGAATGAGTCAACGTTTGACCACGAGATTTTCAGAGTAGAATCCTTGCATAGTTTACTCGATTCTAGAATAGTTTCAGCCCATGTTGAGGACTACCCTCAATGATGCTATTTACGTTTGAGATTGTGTTCTTAATTTGCACAACTAAAAATGAGTTCATCATGGAAATACTAGTAAGCTAAAATCATTCAAAATGTGAAGATTGGCATAACTCTTCACCTGAGTTCACAGAGCTATGCAGTTGAAAAGTACATTTTCATGAATATTAGGCTTGCTCAAAACTTAAATTAAGCATCACTAAAGATGCATTCAGAATTGAAACTAAAAAGTGAATCAAGCACCTTTAAGATGCTTGTAGAATACTCTAATTTAGTGTGACTGCCACACACGATCATGTTTCTTCTGGTGAAATTTAAATTCCTGCTCATCAAAGCTTACAGGTCAGAAACCTAAACCAGTGATGTTGGACCAGATCAATTCAAGAGAGTTTGATTCTGTGATTTTATTGCCTGTTCATTCACTGTGTATATCAGGATGCACATTTTTTGTGATTGTCTAGTCAACAAATTTGTGAAAATAAAATCACTGTAAAATATTTGGAGTACCCAGTAACTTGTCAGATTATAGCATGTCTTCATGTGGAAAAAGCATCACAGCAAAAAGTCAATGCCAAAATTAGGAAAAGAGGTTTATCAATGTACTTGCCTTCAAAGGAGGCTGTATACCCCCGGAGGACAGAGCAACCCTTAAAATCATAAAATATTGTTTAACTCTTAAAGCCACAGGCTAATATTTACCACAGTTTTTAAAAAAATGTGAGCTACATATCCTCCATGCTCCAAATGTCTTTGATAAGGTCTAAAAATGAAGCCCTGAAAAATTTGTACTTCAAAATGATTATTTAGTGCTTTATAAAAGTGAAAATCATAAGTTGACAGGATTCATCTGCCCATTTCCTCCCATAGAGTTACTGTGTGTAGATCTAGGCTATTTTGTATTCAGCCTGAGTACCAATTGTTTATTCATTCATATCTTGCCAGTGGCAGCATAAATTTCCAAACTCTTGTATTCTAGGGTGTTTATTTGACCAAACAGCTCAGACAACAAAGTTTGACAATCTTTTTAATTTGAAGCTCCACAATGTTATCCTGTGTCTTTAACATGCCAAAGTCACAGATTTGCACCAAATAATACACATAAAGTCCATAGAGGTTTAAATCCTCTGGCATGTTAAAGTGATAGGCTAACATTGTGGAGCTTCAATTTAAAAAATTGTCAAATTTTTGATATCTGAGCTACCATAGTAGTGTTAAATGGACAAAATTAAAAACACGCCTACGAATAACAAACAGTTTGGGAAAAGTATACACTGCCAATGGCAAGTTATCATGAATAAACAATAAAACTCGGGACGAGTTTTATTAAACCTAGGTGCTTACACACAGTAAGGTCTATGAGGAGCAGAAATGGGCAAGCTGAATCTGCTCAACTTACGAGTTTTCACTTTTTTAAAGCAACTTAAATATCATTTCGGAAATACTAATTTATTCAGGGCCTTCTTTTTAGCCATCATTCAAAGACACTGCGTAGCTGGGGACATCATGGCCCCTCAGATATTTTTAACTGTGTGAAAAATGTTAGCCAAATACCTGTTAAAAGTTAAAGCTTGAATACTTACAGATGAAGCTAGTATTCTTGCTATCAGATGAAGTGCAATATAATATACATCCATGGAAGGAGATCATCCCTTAAAAATCCTTCAAATTAGTTGCCGAGTTCAAGTTGCTGAACAGAGGTTAGGTGTGTGTACAGCTAGCATCAACCGCATTGAATGCTGGCTGTTGGCAGCGGCCTGACCGCCCAAGACAAACACACGCTCAGTGGTGAGTCATTGTTGTGGAGTGACGCAGACCAAACCCAGAAAGAGAATATTGGGTAATGAGGAAAGAAAGGCGCTATAGGGAAGTATATAATGTAAGAGGGGAAATTAGAAATGAGGCTTAAAGGGGAGGGGGGGTTAAGGGATCGGTTAGTGAACGGGAAGGAAGGGAGGGGTTTGGGGATGTGATTGGGTGGCTTACTGTTTGGCCTAAAATAAGTGGGGGCAGACAAGGTGGACGTAGAAGGGAACAGGGGGGAGGGGTGAGGGGAAGGGGTGGACTAAAGGAAGGTTGGGAGGAAAGGAGGGGGACTTCAAAAGAGGGGGATCGATGTGATTGGATGGCCTTATTGCTCTGGCCAAGACGGGGATAGGATTTTTTAGCCTGCAAAGGGGGGGGAGGGGGGGGCCGGGCAGTTGACAGGAAAGGTGGAAAGAGGAAGCGAAAGGCGGCTGGACTAGCTAGAAGTGGCGGTGAGGAGCGTACCGGTTGAAACTGCCATGGCTTTATTGCCCTCAGCTCACAATTTGAAGTGATGGTCAAAGAGGTGCGATTGGGGGGGGGGGGCGATGAGGATGAGGTTAGGCCGGGAACTGGAAGGCGGGGGGGGGGTGTTCAGCATATTGGATAGCTTTAATTGCTCCAGCCCCCAAATTTGAATACTTGACGGTCAGTGAGCTTCGCTTGTTCGAGGAAAAGTGAGTGAGTGCGAAAGGTCAATTGAGTCAGGTGGGCTGATCGGACCATTAGATCCGATTTCCTAATTACTAGTCGTGGTCAGTGACTGACAACTATTTGCCACTATCTAACCCCGGCTCCCAATTATGGTTATGGGAGATTAATTTATCATCTTAAATTTACAATGACAAGCCTGATCCCGATTCATAATGACATGCAAGATGACTCTGTTAAAATAGTTTTTAAAATATCCCTCATATTTGTTCACAGTTTTTAGAGGAACCAGTTAAGGTGAGATAGCAATATACCATTTGGGAGGAAATTTGTAATTACTAAAAGCAGTCACATTTAGAACTTCTTGTCTTAATTTAACAAGAAAATGACCTTTGTTGTAAGGGTAAGTGTGGCATTTAAAATTTTATCAACTACTAGTATATACACCTTGTTATCCATTAGAATTTTGAAATTCCCATACAGTTTGAGTAGAATTGCAAGCTACAAAAGCAAATGGCAATACATGTATTACTGTTTAATCCCACTTGTGAATGACAATATCAATAAATTCTATTAACACCAATCCGGGCAGGAATTAATTCTTATTTTTTAAGCATGATTTTTATCAGAGCCTGGGGGCGATTTTTTAATTTTGGGGGGCTATTTTTCTACCACTGGGGCTACTTTTTAGTTGCACATCAGAATTTGCAGAATGCAGTGAAAGATTGCTGATGTTTTAGCTGGTGCTTCATCCATAAAAGCAACTATTTCATTAATATTTGTTTCAACGCCATAATAATAATAAAAAAAAAACTGTTAGATTTTTTTGTAGCAAATCTTAGGGCCATTCCGAAGGAAATGGTCGCCCCAAAGAATTGGATTTTGGGGATTTTAGGGTGCGATTTGGGCTTTGCCAAGGGCTAAATCGCCTGTTGCCCTGGGTTATTTTTCTACGCTGACACCAATGCAGGTCCAGCTCCATTTGCACACGAAGCACTATACCTGCCCCCCCCCCCCCCCACTGACCAAAAGGGCATAACTGACATTTTTTTTCAAAATTGAGTTATAGTGTAGGGGACTCAGTACATCATGTTAAAAATGTAGAAACAAAAAAAAAATAAATTAGAAGTGTCCCTTTGTTTCATAATCCGCTTGTTAAAAGGACACTGAATAGAACTTTACGTGTTGAACAAAATACATTTTGCTCAATATCTCCAAAACACCAAAATGTCAGTTATGCCCATTTGTCATGGGGGGGGGGGGGCAGTATACGGTTGGGGAGAGCGGGCAACAGGCACAGTGGTCTCCTAGAAATTGCCCATGCAAATATGTTTTACCTTCCATCTTATGAAAAGATGTTAAAGGTGAATGACATAATTGGGGGTAGTCCTTAACTTGGGCTGAAACTACTCTAGAATCAAGAAACTATGCAAGGATTATCCTGTTAAAATCTTGTAGTCAAATGTAGACTCATTCTTAAATAACTGATGTCAATTATCCCTCATGGCAGGCAAACCTGTTGTGTGGCTCTCTATGGGCCTTATTTTTATCGAGCCCCGATAAAATTAAAATACTAGTATGTTCATGATTGCTTCTCCTTAAGTAAACAAATTACAGAAAAATCCTTCCAGCTGGGAGATCAACTCCAGCTGTTTTATAGTTGGTATACATTTCCACTCATTTGGTTCTTGAGGCATTTTCAAGTGTTTCCAATCATGTCACTAACCTTTAAGATAAAGACATGCGCAGATACCAGACCTGGAAATAAAGTTTTCCCCATCAGTTTACATGGAGGAGGAAATTATACAAAATTTGCCCTACCCCCCCCTCAAAAAAAAAAGTCCTGTGTAAGATGAGCTTTGTATGATACTACCCTAGAACTCATTGACAAATGACCTTATGAACCTGTGTTTGACCTGAGCTGCTGACTTTTGACCTTAAAATGTATGATGATCCTAGGAGACAGAAGTCAATCAATTGCCAAGAATTTCAATTTTAATGCAACAAAGGGGGGAAAACCCCATATATTGCACATGACATGAATGACATGCTACCTGCTTTGTGTCTTGTCCCATTCTTTGACCAGACTGTGAACCATGGTTGCCATGGCAATAATCAAAACTATCCCAGCATCTTTTCTATTTTGGGGGAGGCAATGAGTCAATCATTGATTGTCCTCCTGGGTCTTCTCCTATGCCTGAACCTGGCCAGACAGAAGAAAAGTTAAGGGAGAAAGAGGAAGGTGCAACAGGCCCTCATGCTGTGAAAGGGGAAAGGCCTGGGGGGAGTCTGGGGAAGTCTGAGGGTGTCGGGGGAAGTCTGGTGGATAGATGGGGAGGGGTCAGTCAGTGGCAGTAACAGAAATATAAAAGGTGGACACAAATAGCTGGGATATATAAATACTGAAAAACAGAGCAAGCATCCTGCCGCTTGATGTCAGACATGCTGTGGGAAAAGGATTCACAGCTGTTGTCCGGTACTTTGGGGCTCATCTTCCCTCTGAGAACACCAAGATTTGATCTTGGTTGGATTCAGGATGTTGGGTGTGTGTGTGTGTGTGTGTGTGTGTGTGTTAGGACTTTGTGCTGGAATGTCAATGTTTGGTATCAATCCACAATCAGTATATCTGATGTGAAAAAGAAAGGTTTTCAGTAAGCAATTGTTTGCTGAGGTAGGGAAAAGAATAGTCTCAGTCATAGACTGCTCTTTCATTTACCCAATTCCAAGCGTAGCGAGCTGCAAGCGTAGCTAAGTGCAAAAAAGAGAATAGTCTAACACTTAGACTAGCGAAAGAACAGTATTAGTGAAAAAGACCCAGGCTAGATCTCTTCTTCCAGTATTCTATGAACATAATACTGGAAATATGAAACTTGTAACATCAAACCAGAAATTCTTATTCATTACTAAGTTACCTGTTGTTTTTTTTTTTTTGGGGGGGGGGGTATGGGTCCCTGAGTTGTGAGTAGAGTATTAATGAAAGAGATAACTTGTTGGTACAAGTCTTTTTCCTATGAACATAAAACATAAAATATAAAACTTTGTATACCATGAGTTTTCATATATCACTTACTTGATTTAATGTAAAACAATATACCATTTGATATAGTCTGGCTTTCAGACATTTTAATGAACCCATGCAATACTAAGGAAATTATTTTCATCAGTCGATTGAATTGAACTAAGACATGTGTGTTGAGGAGCCACAGGTTGAAGGTGCAAGTGAAAGTCACATGGTCTGGAACCAAGACTACATCTGATACAGAAAGTACTGTTCCCATGGTGTCTATCATCAGGCTCTTGGTCCAATATCTTTATTGAGGTTGACATCTACACCAGACGTAGAAATATTTTGTATGTTCAACTTTTTCTTCCGTGCGACATGATGTCAGCAAGTTTCGAGGAGCTTGTGTCATAAAATCAAAAGTACTTATGTCCAGCGGGTAAGTATTTAGTTTCAGTATAGTGTGATAAAGGTGTGATAAACCTGTTATACCAAGAGGGAGCGAGATTGCAGTCATTTTTTCTTTCTCGGAATACTGCCAGGCTCTGCATTGGTACCTAAGGCAACAACTGATATCGTTAGAAGTTAACCTACACATACAATCAGATCTCCTTTAGGAATCACTTGTGCAGTCAGACCTTCGTCAGTAGAGATCAGCAATCTTCCTCACTTTGGGTACAAGAAAGTACTGCACATAGTGGAAGCTTGATTAAAGAACAATGTAGAACTTTGATGTCTAGTTGCAGATTCAAATTTAAATGGATAAATGCACAGCCTAGAATACAGAAAGATTTGAAGTCTACGCAGTCACCATCCTCTAATGGATATCATTTTGACAATTGACCAGTCTTATTTTAATCTTGTGGTCATTAGGGAAAGTTAACTACATGTAGTTACGAGTTTGTTTTCAGTTCTGCCGACTTCTTTATTATCATTTTGAAATTCATTTTGGGGACTTTAATTTTACATCATATCAGTAACAATGATAACATTATAGGGTTATGTATCTCACATTTTATCACTGAGTTGCAAGTATTGTCATTCAATACATAGATGGGTGTGGGGAGAGGGAAGGTGATATTGTAAATATGGATATGCAAATAACATCAAATGAAATTGTATGTTAATTATGATGCCTTGATTATACGATTGGTGATTTTTCAAATATGTTTTGGAAGGGGTGATTTAAATCATGATTCATGACTGAAATTGTGATTTATATCAATAAATAGATTTATGTGATTAAAATCAATGACTTGAAGAAAAAAAAAGTGATTTGAATCAGTAAATTAAATCGCCGTTGATTTGAATCACCAACCCTAATTATGAATAGTCAGCATTGTGCCTACATGTATATTTTTATTTCATGAAAATCAAAGAACAGGAACAAATGAACAAAGTGTCATTTCATTAATAGCTGATAGAAAAAGAGGTGACAAGAGGCCCCAGGTCCTACTAATCTGAATCACATGCAGACAAAATTGTAGACTAGATTTTAATTCGTCACTAAGACGAATTGGTGATCCGCGTAACCGCTCCAATCATTAAATTTAAAGAAAATGTTGTCATTACAATATCGTTAATATTATCATTGCATGATGAAATAATGTCCCTAATCACCTGAAATTGTCTATTATACATTAGTTGAAAATTCGACGTGCGCGTACGCATTCGTTGCGACGCACGGACGGTTGTGATTAGCACCAGTGATGACTTTGGCCCTGCAGTTACTGTGTGCCAAATTTGGTTATCTTAATCCACACCATTCATGAGATATGCGCATAATACGATTTTTCATTGTGCAAAGTGGTAACTGAACTCTTATCTACGGATCAAAAGCTATCAGAATGAGCAATACCAGGTAGGGGTCATGGTTTATTCTAGAGAAAATTGTCTGATTTAAAATTAATTCTAAACGTACACGTACCCGTTCGTCGTGACGCCCGCACGCATATGATCAGCACGCATGATGACCTTTGACCTGAAGTTACTGTGTACCAAGTTTGGAGATGCTACTCCACTCCAGTCATGAGATAGGCCCGAAATACGATTTTTCTTTGTGACGTCATAGATGACGTCACTACACTTTGGTATAGAAAACGATGGATGAAATGCTATCTACGCATCATACTCTACCAGAATAAGCAATAAAAAGTAGGGGTCACCGTTAATTCTAGAGAGTTATGAGTCATTAAAAAATGTCCATTATTCACTACGCGCGCAATGCGCGCGCAATTACGTTTTTTGGACTTGTCAGCTATATTTTGGGTCCTAGTGGTCGGGAAAGGGTTCTAATTGATGGAGAATTCTGTCAGAAATCTAAATTCATCGAAAAAAGACGATATTCGGTCAGGAAAGGGGTGTGCGCGGAAAAAACCGCG
>JZLH01S0042284.1:20644-45469 GCA_001188425.1 Eucidaris tribuloides
TTTTTTATTGACCGGGATTCACCTGCCATTTCCTCCCGATAGACTTACCTGTTGTGTGCGATTTAGACTATTTTGATACTGCCTCCGAGTATTAATTGTTTATTCATGCATACCTTAGCCTTTGGCACCATAAAATTTCCAAACTTTTGTATTGGCTAGTTCCTTATGTGTTCTCATTCAAACACTACTTACAGTAGCCTCAGATTAGCAAAGTTTTTACCAATGTTTAATTTGCAAGCTACACAATGTTAGCCTGTGTGCTGGAGTGGATACTCCCACCAGGGAGGATTTGTCTCTTAATTTGTTTACTTAAGGAGAATCAAGCATGAACATACGAGTATTTTTTATTTTATCGGGCCGATAAAATAGCGACCCATGAGAGACCACACTGCAGGCTTTTCCTGCTACGAGATATTGACTATTAGTTATTTTGAATGAAGTCAGAACGTTTGACTACAAGATTTTCACAAGGAGAATCCTGTGCATAGTTTACTTGATTCTAAAGTGCCGTTTCAGCCCCAAGTGTGGACTACCCCCAAATTCATAGTCATTTACCTTTAAAGGTATTGGCCTAACATTTACCACCATGTTAAAAAAATCTGAGCTACATGATTCCCCATGCCCTACCAATTGTCTTTATGATAGCGTCCTAAACATGACCGCCCCTGAAAAAATTGTATTTCAAAATTGATTATTTAAGTGCTTTAAAAAGTGAAAATCGTACGTTGATCGATTCACCTGCCCATTTTCTCCCATAGACTTACTGCTGTGTACACTTAGGCTATTTACACTCGCCCGAGCTTTTAATGTTTATTAATGAGTAACTTGCCATTGGCAGGCTAACCTTTCCAAACTTTTTTATTCTACGATGCTTTATTTGTCCATATTGACACTTGACTATGTAGTTTCAGATATTCAAAATTTGAAGAAAAAAATTAATTAGCCTCCACAATGTTAGCCTGATTACTTTAAGAACCTTCTGAACATATACTCTTGAACAACATACGCCAACTTTGCCTCAAAACCTTACGCTTTTCTTCCCTCAATTACTTTGTATTTTCTGAACGCAGAGATATATCTGCGGTGTCTTCGCCCCTCTTTAAAAGATACTGAAGATCATCTAAGCAAATAATATTTAATCCTTCAATATGTAAAGATGACCACTAAATTGGCACCTCTTACCAAACGCTTTCGCGTCAGAAAAGCTCCAGTTTTCCTATGAAAATAAAACCTCTATAACATTTATACTTCATTTGAGGCCTTAATTTTGTAAGACGCTATGTGCTGAATTTGAAGATTGTACCGACCGTATACTGCTTAGCTGACTACGAGCACGTAATTTGTGGATTTTCTTTATTAGTGAAAACTGAATACTCTGCAGATCAAAATTTTCTGGCGTCATAAACACAGATCCGGTAAAACGTTCGACAATTCCAACAACTTCTCTTTATACTCCATAGTGACTCTATACTGAGCTTTAGCCCGTAATCCGAGACTATTCCCGTGTACACACACACACACACACACACACACACACACACACGCACACAGCACCACACACACACACACAACACCACACACACACACACACAGTACACACACACACCACACACACCACACCACACACAGCACACCACACACCACACCACACACACACACACACACACACACGACACACAGCACACACACACGACACACCACACACGCCACGCACACACCCACACACACACAACACACACACACACGACGGACTGCACACACACGCACACGACACACACGCACACACACACACACACACACAACATACAACACACACACAACACACACAAACACACCCACCCCCCCCCCAAACCACACACAAAACAAACACATCATGCACACATACACAGCACGCGCGCCGCCGTGCAGGCATGTGAGCACCGTAGTCCCATAACAAATGATTTATTATTAATCGTTTAATAATTCTTAAAACTATACAAGGAGCCCAAAATTTTGGAATGCTGTACTTTCATATCATATTTCTTTCATCTCATCAACTTTTGAGAAACGCGCTCGTGGGGTGTTACAACTTTAGCAAAAAGTTATCTGGTTTGTGGTACATATCCGTCAAATGCTTCTTCATTTTTTTTTTTCTCTCCTTTTTCTTGATAGAGCTTACGAAGGGACCCCCGACACACATATTACTGAGCAGATGTCTTGCTAACATCATTTCAAAATTGTAATTCAAATACTTCTTGATGTAATTCCTGTGTGAATTGCAGATGCTTTACTTTTAGAAATATACTTTGAAATAACACAAACTTATAGCCTATACTCTGCCTTTAATGCCTATCTAATGTCGGAACATTGATCCATAACATGTTCGCGCGTTTTCGCGCGTAAGAAACACAATTACTACCCGGCCGTTAATGTGGATCTTGTCGTTATATTATCAGCTCTTTATGTACCTAGTTATCGGGTGCAGACACGACCCAAATGACCCCACCAAATTATGTCTTTGGGCAGAAAGAAAAGAAAAAATGACAATGATGACAGGTAACTGTGGCCAAGCTACTGCAAGTTTGCTGCTTAGGCTTTTAATTAAACTGCCGGAATTCTCCTACGCCCATAGATACTGGAAATTCCCTGCGGTGAGCACGCGTGCGAAAGATACCCGAAGTCTTTTCAACTTTCGATTAATCTCTTTTTCTTGCATCTGAGCCTGATCATCGTCATGTCTTTAATCTCTTCAGATATTTGATTTTGGGCTTTTATTCATCGCAGAATCGTATGACGACGTGGCCGGGACGATGCGAGTATGTCGGTCGGACTTTTTCAATCCTGGCGGCGGAAAATAGGAGATGGCTTCGCCAAAATTTTGCTCCAGCTCTGCGCTGCCAGTGCAGCTTCCAGGGCCCCGCCGGTGACACCCCACTCCTCGCCTCTCCCTTTCCTCTCTCCAACCCCCCCTTCCCCTCCTCCTACCCCCCCTCCTTCCTCTCTCGTCCGCTGCTTCCCCCCCCCCCCCCTCTCCCCCCCCTCCCTCCTCCACCCTCCCCGTGACCCCCTCGCCTTGCTCTCACACTGCCCCCCTCACCCTTCTCCCTCGCCCCCTTCCCTCTTCTTCTCCCCCCCCTCCCTCTCCTCCCCCACTTCCCCCCCCCCTTTTACCTCTTCCTCCCCCTCCTCCTTGCTCCCCCCCCATTCACTTCTCCTCCTCCGCGTCTCCCCTCCCCCCCTCCCCCCCGACCCTTTCGCGTCCCCTGCGCTCCCCCTCCCCGCCACCTTGTTCCCGCTCCCCTTCCCTCTCCTCGTTCCTGCCTCCCCCCCCTTCGCCCCCCCCTCTCTCTTCCCTGGGCCCTCTTGTCGCACCCCTCCCCCCCACTGTCGCTCGCTCCCCCGCCGTCACTCCTCGCTCTCAGTTCCACTTTTTAGACGCTAGCCCTACTTTCTCCCCCGCCAGCTCGGCGCTCTGGAAAAACCGCCCCCTCCCCCTCCCGCTCCCGGTTCCCCGCCCTCTCCCTCGCCCCCCGCCCCCCTGCCCTCCCCCCTCCCACTCTACCCCCCGCCCGCCTCCCCCCCTCCCCCCCTCACCTGCCCCCCCCTCCCTCACGGCTCCCCCGCCCCTCCTCACCGCCACACCATTCCCGTGCCCCTCCACTGCCACCTGCTACCCGCCGCTCTCGCCCCCACTTCCCTCTTCTCCCCTCTTGGCTCTCCTCGACGGCCTAAGACCCTCTAATCCTTCCTACACAAGCATCAATACCAGCCTAACATCAATTACAGAATTAGCTACTTCGCCCCTCGCCCGCGAGTCCTTTCCCCTCAATGTCGCTTTCAAAGTTTACCGAACAACAGTCCGACGCGCGCCTCCTCCGCCCGGCCCACCGTCCTTTAGCAGTATTTTTCACTCAGCTCAGACAATAATTATGATGTCACTGACAAATATGGCATAAATTCCGAGTGGTAAACATCGCAAAGGCCGCTTTGCACTGGCAAATATATGCAATTACCGTTCATGAATGGTAATCGACACACTCACCAACCAAACGTTGTGGAAGATAAGGGCTTTCCCCCGAATTCCTCGGAATTACCCGGTAGTAGCCAAAAAGATCTGCGCGATGAATATTTCGAGATGTTAGGAGCACATATCGCTCCTGCCCCCCTCCCTCTCCTCGCCCCGCCTTCCCAATGATTCATCTTCAGAAAAGAACGTGGAAAATGATAAAGGAACAGACGCAACGCGCCATCTGCTCCCGGGAGCTTGTTCAGGCAAATGCTAGAAACGTTACTGTCGCCCTAGTCAGGAACCAATCAGAGGAGGATTAGCACGCTCTTTCTTGGCCTCCCCTCAAAGAGGTTTAAAAACCCGCGCGAAAAAGCAAGCCCAAGAAAGTGGCCATCTCATGGCTAGATCTCGATTCCATGCACACGACGTGGGTGTTGCAACTTGACAAGATTGATGTGTCGGTGATAGAGCGCTTTGCAATATGCGACAAAACAACAAGTGGGGGACAACTACGAGATTTATTTATACGACAGGTGGCATCTGAGTTGATTCAAAAACCATCGTATGAACGATTTTTTTTTGGGAGGGGGGCGAGTATTTTAGTCAATGCAGCATATTGGAAGTATCTTTTAATGGAAACAAATAAAATAAATGCCCGTAAAAACTACCGAACATTTCCACTATTTTTCCATTATATTCTCTCTCTCCCTTCTTGTACTTCCTGAATGTGATAATTAACTATATAATGTAATTAGGCATGCGCGCTCTCGCTCGCTTCTCCAAAAATGTAAGATAGTTAACCTGGACATATTATAAAACAAATGCATGGAAACATTTCAATGACATTATATTATACATTATATGAAATTTCATTATTATATACACATGGCAGGTGTCCTCTCTTTCTGGTTCCTTTCCTTCCTAACTCTTATCCTTCTTGTAGGGCTCTTTTTTCTTCCCCTCTTCCATATCCCATTTGTCTTCTTCCTCATGTTATCTTTTTTTCCTGTTTTGCTGTTTGGTTTCTTCTTATCTCCTATAAGCAAATGTATATGAAAATATTATTTCCATCTGTACATGATGATTTCGCTTTATTGAATATGAAAAATTTCGCTCATACATAAATGAAGAAAGAATACTGTCATGCCATGCAAAACTGAAGTTATAACATGTTTGATTGCGTAAAGAAATTTTATGATAGCATTCAAGTGTATTCAGTATGGTACTAAACGTTATACCTCTGCGAGCATTTTTTTTCTGATTGTAGCACTATTAACCCGTTGGAGACAGTTTGATTTTGTAACACGCATTCGCCATTTGCTTACACCCCGAGCGAGATATCATCGTACTTAGTGTAAGATGTTTAAACCATCTGAAGAAATGAACTGGGAAAATTGCATTGTTGCATCTTTCTAGTTCAATGTCATTTCACAATTTGGAACTCGAAGACTGCTCATATCAGATTCCTCGAATTTGCTTTTGCTCTGCTGTAACATTTTTTGGATTTTTTTATATATCTATTATTATGCCTAACTTATACTATCTATTTTGATAATAGGATTAGTTAATCTAACTAATTAATTTAATTTATTTATTATTAATCTATTGAATATGCTATTTATTTATTCAATTTTAATTAATCTATTAATTTATTATTCATATTTATTTATTATTATATATCTTATCATTTATCTTTATCATTACATAATAATAACAATAATAATAATTATTATTATCTATTTATTATTTATTATTATTATTATTGATTCTTATTATTATTATATATTATTCATTATTATTATTATTATTATTATTATTATTTATTATGCATATGATTTATGATCTATGATTATTGTTAGCATTATTATCATTATTATTATTATTAGTAGTCAGTCAGTAGTAGTAGTAGTCAGTAGTATTGTTATCATCCTCAATCCATAATCATTCTCATCATCATTCCCTCTTCATTATCATATTATCATATCATTGTTGATTGTTTTGTTTTGTATGTTTGTTGTTCGTTGTTCGATTATTTTTTGCTTGTATGCGTGAGTTGCCAACACGTGGGATTTAATTAATCAAATGTAAACCTGTGGGTATTCACGATCATCATGGATATAATATCTTTCCCAACCCGTATGAGAGATTGTGAGTGCTGTGACCAGAACCACTATGCTACATCCTATACAGTCTTGAATGGAAATTTGTAGAATGGACACAGCATGTTGTGAACCCTTCACTGGCAGCAATTAAAGTCACAGGCTAACACATGACCATAGCTTAAAAAAAATTGGTGAGCTACCATCATATCCTCCATGCTCTCAGTCGATCTCTGATAAATTGATTCTAAAAATCGAAGCTCTTGGAAAAATTGTATTTTCAAATGAGGATTAGTGCTTTAAAAAAGTGAAAATCTACAAGCACTCAAGATGACCGGATTGACCTGCCCAATTCCTCCCATAGACTTACTGTGTGTAGATCTAGGCTATTTCATCCTCCACCGAAGTGGAAATTGTTTATTCATGCATATCTTGCTATTGCCAGCATAACTTTCTAAACTTTTGTATTCTAGGGTGTTTAATTGTCCATTTAAACATGAAGCTTCACAATGTTAGCCTATTATTTTATTTGCACACCTCAAAATATTTCGTCATGAAATGGGCTAAAATAATCTATGATATAAAGATAAATATAAACATTTACCTCTCAAGAAAATCTTTGGGGCTTGAAGCGGTCAGATTTCGAGAACATTTCATTAAGATTCAAATTTAAGACAGCGTTGAATTCAAGCTTCCAACTGTGACTTTTCAACTGTGATTGTGATTCATATAATATGATTTTACGAAGAGTGAATATACCTGTTGACCAAATCACATTAAAACCTACAGGTCAGAAACCTACACTAGTGAAGTTAGACAAGTAGCCTCTACTATACGCAAAAGTAAATGGACTCTATACCGAGTTTTAAGCAGGTAAAATTCATTTGAGTCTGGAATCCAGACTATCGTTATACTCACATAACTCAAATAAGCAAACGGCCCATATCCCTTTTTTTAAATCACGTTTGACAAGGTTAGCCGATTTCATGCAACTTTTTGAACTATTATACTGTAAAATATTCCTGTGCACTTTTGTATCAAAATAATCAATCAACAATTTTATTAGGAATACAGGTTTTCAAAATCAATCAAGAACACTACAAAAAGCTTTAGCAATATACGTTCTGGCAAAGAAGCGGGTCATTCATCACAAAAAAAAATTATGCCTCCGCCCCGTAAAGGAGCCAGAGGCATTATGTTTTCGGGTTGTCCGTCCGTACGTCCGTACGTCCGTGGGTCCCTGCGTCCGTGGGTCCGTGCGTCCGTGGGTCCGTGCGTCCGTGCGTCCGTGGGTTCGTGCGTCCGTACGTCCGTGCGTCCGCACTTTCTTGCGAACAAGATTACTCACGTACCGCTGAGGGATTTTAATGATACTTGGACCAAGGATGGACCACTACTAAGCAAGGATGAATTGACTAGATTTGGGGACAAATCCGTCAAGGGTCAAAGGTGAAAGGTCAATGAACTTTGTCCTAAAATACCATTTTCTGCCTATAACTCCAGTTAGAAGTGCTCACTGTTGATATAATTTGGTAGTTATGTTAAGAAACAAAAGACAAATATATTGGTAGAGTCACAGGGGTAAAAGGTCAATGAACTTTGTCCCAAAATGCCATTTTCTGCCTATAAGTTCAGGAAGGAGTGCTCACTGTTGTAATTTGGCGGTTTGGTTCAAAACCAAAAGAGAAATATTTAGGAAGACTCACAGGGGTCAAAGATCAGGGTATAGGGTCAAAGGTCAATGACCCCTATGCAAAAATACAATTTTCTGCCTATAACATCAGTTAGGGGTGCTCATTGTTGATGTAATTTGGTGGTTAGGTTCAAGACCAAAAGGCAAATATTTTGGTAGAGTCACAGGGGTCAAAGGTGAGGGTCAAGGGTCAAAGGTCAAGGAAATTTTGTCCCAAAATGTCATTTTCTGCCTATAACTTCAGTTAGGAGTGCTCACTTTTGATGTAATTGGATGGTTAGGTTCAAAACCAAAAGACAAAATATTTTGGTAGAGTCACAGGGTCAACGGTCAATGAACTTTGTGCCAAACCTATAACTTTAAGTTAGGAGTGCTAACTGTTGATATCATTAGGTTGTTAGCTGCTACATAGTGGGCGGAGGCATACCCATTGACTGCGCGCAGTCGAACTTCTCTAGTTTTTTTTTTTTATAAAATACAAGAACAGATTACAAATGCAATTTGAAACGGCGTTGGGTGTGGGCATGGCTTATCTAATGTTATAAATTAATGGATTATTACCATTAACTTTGATATGAAAAAGTATCTTAATAATGTCCTAAACGTTTAAAATATCTCCAATCGTTCATTACAAGAAACGTTTTATTCATTGGGTGTTTTGTTTGTTTGTTTGTTTGTTTGTTTGTTTTGTTTGTTTATTTGTTTGTTTTGTTTTGTTTTGTTTTGTTTTTTGCATGATTTATAGGCCAAAATCAGCCGATTCAAGCTTATTCCTTCGGCGATTAATTTAAAGCTATGGAATTTACAGTTTCGAATTGATTACATCTTTGTGGTCCATAAGGATTTTGGAAATTTGTGAGCAATTACACCACATGATTATTTTGGGGTTTGTAGGGCATGATTACTCTTCTCGAAATGTCACCGAACTATAAAATGCTTAGATTAATGAAAACATTTTTGAGACCATTTAGCAACACCGTACTTTCAGAGCATTAAAGAACAAGCGCGCCATGATTTAATTTCTTCCTTTTCGTTTTGTAACTTGCTCCACGCGACATATCTCTGCACGCCTTTTCATATTTTATTCATTTTCTTGATCAAGTTGGATATAGCACCAGTCGACTTACAGAGAAAAATAAAATAAAAAATAGCCTCCTCCCGAGTAACAAGCGTTCAAAACTAATTGACAACTACCCGTGAGAATATAATTCAATCAAGCGCGGGGACAAAGACTTCTTGCTTGTTATCATTCACTGAGCGGAATCATTTTTTCCATCTCCAGAAATATTTCCTGGCATTGAAAAGGGCAATAAGGCGCACATGCGCTTCCTTACTCGCGTTCTTGTTTTCTTAAAGTGCTGGGAAGGAGAGAGAGATGGAGAGGTAGAAAAATAAATTACATAAAATTATTTCCCAGTGTGAATGCTTTGCTGAATTAATTCAAGCTTCCAACTGTGACTTTTCAACTGTGATTGT
Source organism: Eucidaris tribuloides (assembly GCA_001188425.1). NCBI lineage: Eukaryota > Metazoa > Echinodermata > Echinoidea > Cidaroida > Cidaridae > Eucidaris > Eucidaris tribuloides. The sequence continues at coordinate 29,901 of JZLH01S0042284.1, forward strand.
GATTCATATAATATGATTTTACGAAGAGTGAATATACCTGTTGACCAAATCACATTAAAACCTACAGGTCAGAAACCTACACTAGTGAAGTTAGACAAGTAGCCTCTACTATACGCAAAAGTAAATGGACTCTATACCGAGTTTTAAGCAGTTAAAATTCATTTGAGTCTGGAATCCAGACTATCGTTATACTCACATAACTCAAATAAGCAAACGGCCCACATCCCTTTTTTAAATCACGTTTGACAAGGTCAGCCGATTTCATGCAACTTTTTGAACTCTTATACTGTAAAATATTCCTGTGCACTTTTGAATCAAAATAATCAATCAACCCTTTTATTAGGAATACAGGTTTTCGAAATAATCAAGAACACTACAAAAAGTTTTAGCAATATACGTTCTGGCAAAGAAGCGGGTCATTCACCACCAAAAAAAATATATGCCTCCGCCCCATAAGGGAGCCGGAGGCATTATGTTTTCGGGTTGTCCGTCCGTCCGTACGTCCGTGGGTCCGTGGGTCCGTGCGTCCGTGGGTCCGTGCGTCCGTGCGTCCGCACTTTCTTGTGAACAAGATTACTCACGTACCGCTGAGGGATTTTAATGATACTTGGGCCAAGGATGGACCACTAAGCAAGGATAAATTGATTAGATTTTGGGACAAATCCGTCAAGGGTCAAAGGTCAAAGGTCAATGAACTTTGTCCTAAAATGCCATTTTCTGCCTATAACTCCAGTTAGAAGTGCTCGCTGTTGATATAATTTGGTAGTTAGGTTAAGAAACAAAAGACGAATATTTTGGTAGAGTCACAGGGGTCAAAGGTCAATGAACTTTGTCCCAAAATGCCATTTCCTGCCTATAAGTTCAGGAAGGAGTGCTCACTGTTGTAATTTGGCGGTTTGGTTCAAAACCAAAAGACAAATATTTAGGAAGACTCACAGGGGTCAAAGGTCAGGGTAAAGGGTCAAAGGTCAATGACCCCTATGCAAAAATACCATTTTCTGCCTATAACTTCAGTTAGGAGTGTTCATTGTTGATGTAATTTGGTGGTTAGGGTCAAGACCAAAAGGCAAATATTTTGGTAGAGTCACAGGGGTCAAAGGTGAGGGTCAAGGGTCAAAGGTCAAGGAAATTTTGTCCCAAAATGATATTTTCTGCCTATAACTTCAGTTAGGAGTGCTCACTTTTGATGTAATTGGATGGTTAGGTTCAAAACCAAAAGACAAAATATTTTGGTAGAGTCACAGGGTCAAAGGTCAATGCACTTTGTGCCAAACCTATAACTTTAAGTTAGGAGTGCTAACTGTTGATATGATTAGGTTGTTAGCTGCTACATAGTGGGCGGAGGCATACCCATTGACTGCGCGCAGTGGAACTTCTCTAGTTTTTTTTATGAAATACAAGAAAAGATTACAAATGCAATTTGAAACGGCGTTGGGTGTGTGCATGGCTTATCTAATGTTATAAATTAATGGATTATTACCATTAACTTTGATATGAAAAACGTATCTAAATAATGTCCTAAACGTTTAAAATATCTCCAATCGTTCATTACAAGAAACGTTTTATTCATTGGGTGTTTTGTTTGTTTGTTTGTTTGTTTGTTTGTTTGTTTGTTTGTTTGTTTTGTTTTGTTTTTTCAGATTCAGATTCAGATTCAGATTCAGATTATTCTTTTGCATGATTTATAGGCCAAAATCAGCCGATTCAAGCTTATTCCTTCGGCGATTAATTTAAAGCTATGGAATTTACAATTTCGAATTGATTACATCTTTGTGGTCCATAAGGATTCTGGAAATGTGTGAGCAATTTACACCACAAGATTATTTTGGGGTTTGTAGGGCATGATTACTCTTCTCGAAATGTCACCGAACTATAAAATGCTTAGATTAATGAAAACATTTTTGAGACCATTTAGCAACACCGTACTTTCAGAGCATTAAAGAACAAGCACGCTATGATTTAATTTCTTCCTTTTCGTTTTGTAACTTGCTCCACGCGACATATCTCTGCACGCCTTTTCATATTTTATTCATTTTCTTGATCAAGTTGGATATAGCACCAGTCGACTTACAGAGAAAAATAAAATAAAAAATAGCCTCCTCCCGAGTAACAAGCGTTCAAAACTAATTGACAACTACCCGTGAGAATATAATTCAATCAAGCGCGGGGACAAAGACTTCTTGCTTGTTATCATTCACTGAGCGGAATCATTTTTTCCATCTCCAGAAATATTTCCTGGCATTGAAAAGGGCAATAAGGCGCACATGCGCTTCCTTACTCGCGTTCTTGTTTTCTTAAAGTGCTGGGAAGGAGAGAGAGATGGAGAGGTAGAAAAATAAATTACATAAAATTATTTCCCAGTGTGAATGCTTTGCTGAATTCCGTCAATTCGGTGTGTAGTATGGCGCGTTTTATGCTGTACGCCACACGTGATTTATCTAATTTCATCAGCGTAATTTGAAGCGCCACTCAAAATAATAAATCGCAGTTTTGGAAAATTCACCGGCGAGGTTTCAGATAGGTGTGCTTATTTCAAACGAACTATTGGAGGCTTGCGTTCACAATCAGACATTACACTCTAATTTGGTTTCTATCGGTGGCGGCGATTTGAAACCCTGTATTCAATATTTAACTAATTGTTGAGAGTTGTCAACATCCCTGAAAATTACACCCGCCTTGTATGTAATACGTAGCTTTAATTTGACGCCCTTTACGTACTAATGGCGACAAGTAATTACAATTCCTATACGCCAGTCTCTCCATATCAAGGACTCTGTATTACCTCTTCCAAATACCCCTCTGTTTAGTCCGCATAGTAACATAGCTATGGGCAAGGTATATCGCACTTGGTAGAGGTCGATTTCTCAATGTTCACTTCTCTTTTTTTCTTTTACTGAATTCATCATTCCTATATAGATTTAATTTAGCTATAAGAAGAAGGACAATATCGAAAATTCGAGGCGGTATCTAATCATTTCATCAATAATTGTCGCCATTTCAGACCTTTGAGTCAGCAGAAAATGTAAGGAATGACTTTAAAATGACTATACATTCATGATCGTACACCACCACGATTTGGATTGAAATGGTATACTGACCTCGGTTGATTATGATTTGTACTTGTAGACTATTTTAATTAACTTCTGCGGAGTCGTATTTTTGATAGCCTGTTTTCCCCAAACAAATGGAGGATACACAGTAACTTGCTCCTTGCACACCTCTTTGCAAACTATACCCTGTTATCAACATCATATTGCAGATTTATCGACACGATTTACATCATTATTATTATCATTATCATGACCATCATTATTATCCCTCTCCTTCCCTTCTCCTCTCCCCTTCTCCCTATCCTCCTCCTTCACCCCTCCTCCTTGATCCTCTTCCCCTTCCTTCCCCTCATCCCCTTTCCGCCTCCCTTCCTCCTCCCCTCCACCTCATTATTATTATCATTATCATCATCATCATCATCATCATCATCATCATCATCATCATCATCGCCTCCTTCTTTCCCATCCTCCCCTATCCTCCTCCTTCACCCCATCCTCCTCAATCCTCTTCCCCTTCCTTCCTCTTTAACCTCCTCTCCTCATCCGTTCCTCCTCCCCTCCACCTCCCCTTTTCCCCTTCCACTTCATTATCATTATCATCATCATCATCATCATCATCATCATCATCATCATCATCATCATCATCATGACATCATCATAAATTATCACCATCATCCCCGATCCTTTTCCCCTTTCTTCTCTTCCTCATTATTATTATTTTTATTAGTAGTAGTAGTAGTAGTAGTAGTAGTAGTAGTAGTAGTAGTAGTAGTAGTAGTAGTAGTAGTAGTAGTAGTAGTAGTAGTAGTAGTAGTAGTAGTAGTATTCTATTATTCTATTATTATTATTATTATTGTCATCATCATCATCATCATCATCATTATCATTTTAATCACCATCGTTATTCCCCTTCTCCTCCCACTCCTCCTTTTCCTCTTTCTCATTATCATTATGACCAACATCTCGCTACCACCATCACCACCACCACCACCACCACCACCACCACAATCATCTCCATTATCGTCATTGCCATCATTATCATCGTCATTATTAGCACTGTTATCTGATCATCATGATCATCATAGCTGCACCAATACAAGCACAACTATTTGACCGTCTTCATCATTCTTATTCTCTTCATGTCTTTGTGTACTAAAACTGATTAACCATCTTTGAATTGATGTACTTAAGTTATTCATTCGGTAATTTATCTATTTATCATTTATCTATTTGTTATTTTATTTTGGTATGTATTCATTTATTGTGAACTGAATCAACAGATCACGTTTATACAATAATTACAACAGTAGCAGTAACTACTTCCACTACTACTACTACTACTACTACTACTACTACTACTACTACTACTACTACTACTACTACTACTCTCTACTACTTCTACTACTACTACTACTACTACTACTACTACTACTACTACTACTACTACTACTACTACTACTACTACTACTACTACTACTACTACTACTCTCTACTACTTCTACTACTACTACTACTACTACTACTACTACTACTACTACTACTACTACTACTTCTACTACTACTACTACTACTACTACTACTACTGCTACTACTACTACTACTACTACTACTACTACTACTACTACTACTACTACTACTACTACAGACTACTATGACAACTGTTATAGGGATGAAATCAAATAAATATATCAATAAATTAATGGATAAACAAAATACTTATTAATGGAATGCAATGAATTAAAATGAACAGAATAGTCAAATAAACAAATAGGTAAATAATGAATAAAACTTTTTAAAAATGCTTCAATAAATCAATAAATAACCAGTAAATAGGATACATGAGCTCGACCGTGTGTGACAACTTAAATAGACAGAAAGAATATACAAATGTGTACGCTCTAAGCTTCCACGAAACGTCAATAGAAATAGGTGTGTTTTTTTATAAAGACTGGTTGACTGTCGAAGTGTATGGCATTTGCTGTTTTACTGTATATTGTAAAAAAGAAGTAACGAATTTTGAAAAAAGTGTAACTTAAGAGATAGGTCAGCCTCATCGCGAAACATCAACAGTCAACCCCTGGACCCCTTTACGAGACAGGTGATGACCGATAAGACCTCTATAAGTCAAAACTTTGATCGAAGAAAAAAAGTAGGGTAAGATATATTCAAGTATTTTGCCCCTTCCATCATTTCCACAGCTTTCTAACTATGACCGAACATCTGAACATCTGATCCCGGTAGCTGGCGCTGTGCCCCAATCACGTCTACAATCTAAAAGCGGCTGGCGGTGTGTCTGTATCGCGCGAGAAGTCGGTGTGCGCTCTCAAACTTCAACTTGCTCCATATTTTTTTGCGCCTCGAAACCTGTTTTATTTTTCAATCAGATGTCGTTCAATACATTCAGTATCACAAAACACGCCTCGAACTGTTTTCTGACAGCGAATCTAGTGTTTGGATATCTACTCACTATCGGACTACATTGGCCATGCTTTAAACTGTAGCCCGTTTGGACAGGTCACATTGCAATGCTTGGCGCTGGCTCGCCGGCTGGTTGGGGTATATTTTTCACATAAGAAGAATTTATATTTCATTCGGCCCAAGGGCACGTATGGTTGCTGTATCGCAGATATATATAGTTTCTGGTAGTTAAGAAAAAAAAATCTGATGCGTTTCCCCATCTCCCGAAGGCGTGTCAACTACAGAGCGTGCTAATAACTGCAAACAACATGCAAAATCATAATGCGGTATGATCGTTCAAATCAACGCTAGACTGCTCCGTGCATCCGAGCGACAAATCCCGTGAGAGATTCGCTAAAAGCCTGATGTGTCCATATCCATTCGTAAAAAAGAGAGACAGAAAGAGAGAGAGAAAAGAGAACGACAGAGACATGGCGGGTATAAAGGACGAAATACAAAATGAGCGTAAAGAACATAATGGCGCAAAAATGGACCCGACGACTATTCTACGTCCCTAACGTATGTTTATCTTGCAAATTCATGTCAACCATTGATGCGTGCAAAGACGCGCTATGATAGGTTTTCTCGTGAGTTCAAGCTGAAGACCCCGTGGACCATTTAGTGGGTCTGCGGATTCTTTGTGGCAGGGGAATTAGAAGAAAGGCATAAAAACAATAGTAATCAGAAAATCACAACTAGGTCCGTTTCACTGATTTTATTTTTTCCTTTTTACGCGACTAAGTGGTGTAGAAGAATATACACAAACGAAACTGACGTATAGGCTGATCACTAAGCAAATATAATTACACAGACTAATGGATATTTAGATATTTCAAGCTTCTCTTTGCATTTTTTAAACACAGGCGGACACTCTTTCATACATTCGAATACTGAGATGAAATTAATGTACACATATATTCCCATTATCGCACACACACACATACACACACACACATACACACATACACGCACACACACAGAGACACACACAGACACACACAGACACACACACACACACATAAACACACACACATTCATATACATCTCTCTATCTTTCAATCTCTCTCTATGTATTTTTATATCTTTATCTAGCTATATCTGTCCATCTATCTATGTCATTTTATATATCCATCTATCTATTTACTCATATTATCCATCAATCTATCTATCTATCTATTCATCTATTAGTCTATCTATCTATTTTATATATCTATCTATACATTTATTTATCTATCTATCTATATATTCACGTAATCAACGTATGAAATGAGATGGCACACAAGGAAAGATTGATAAAGTTTTGTTTGTTTGTCATTAGATCAACAACAACAAAAGTGTCTTAAAATGTCGTTAGACTGCTTTAATTCATGTTGACTTCGTTCTTCCTTACTACGAATAACAGTCTCGTTGGTATTGTAGTCGACATCATTTCTCCTTCGCATTCTATTATGACTCTGTTCCCAGTCGGACTCCGAATCTGCCAAAGGTATTTTTGAATCCGGCCCGTCAACCATGGCGGTAGAATTCTCGTCGGGTTCCTCATACACTGGCAATTCTGTGACTGCACAAACAAAACAGCCAACAACGATGGCGATGACGACGACGATATAATTATTTTATTTTCATTTATTTATTTATTTATTTATTTATTTATTTATTTATTTATTTATTTATTTGTTTATTTATTTATTCATCTATTTATTTATTTACTCATCTATTTATTTATTTATTTATTTATTTATTCATTTATTATTTTATATTTATTTGTTTTTATTTATTTATTTATTCATTCATTTATTTATTTATTTAGTTATTTATTTATTCATTTATTATTTTTATTTATTTATTTATTTATTTATTTATTTATTTATTTATTTATTTATTATTAATCTTATTCATTTTATATTTTTTGGGGGGGGGATTGATTTCAAATGAGGAAACATGTCATGTTCCAGTATGATCTCTCTCCCACCCTCTCTATATCTTACTTGCTTTCCGCAAAGAGTATATAAAGGCAATTAAAAGAAAAACATTTTGAGCCATACCATACACGTAAATTCTTCTCACTAAGCCGAGTCTTTAAACATATCTGTTATTTCTCGTCTGACAAGTTTTAAGTGTGTCATTTTTACAATCGGCCGGTTGGGGCTTTTCTTTCTTTCCGTAGAGTTAAGGACCCCCCTAAACTTCTTAAATACGAGACACAGATGTTTGCAACAGTACTTAAACCCGGATCAGACCTCTTGAAATAGACAAAAACTTAATCAACACATAAACATAGTTAAGTGCTTGGCGGATAATGCGTTTAGTGTACATATCAGTCTCGAGTAAGCCACTGTTTAACGTATTGGTGGGCACATTCGAGTTCATTTATTTAGTTTCGTGGCAGTATTAGTGTCTTACCTAGGAACTTCCCAGACGAATCGGAAACAAAGTGGAAAGATTCGGGGAAGGTTGGGCGAAGTACTATTTTGTTGCGTTCCAAATTGCGTGTGCTTAGAATGGACACAATATTCTGTGACAGTATACAAGTCGAAAATATTTATCTTTCACCACTTCCACTCAAGTGATACCAGTTTTCCAACCTAACGTATTCCTTATTTTCTTTATTAAAGTGTTTCTCTTAGTTTTAATTGATAGATTGATTGATCGATAGCTTCTGTGGAGCATTAATCTATTCGTGACTGCGGTGCAGATCACAGCATTTTCCGATGTTACAATCAAACGTCTAAACCTTACCAACTTTCGACAACACATATGATATACTGACCCCAATATAAAACAAACCTAAAAACAGGAATGTTGGCAAAATGTGGGGTTTGACTTAGACAACGTTTTTGGTTTACAAACGTGATAGAAATGTCCACGTTATATCAAGTGCTAAAGCGAGCAAGACATTATGATAAAAGCGCGCTCATTTCGCGCCACCGTAATTCTGGGATTATGGAGGTGATATGTATACTGTACATCAATTTGAATTTCCTCAGTGAAATTATGAAGTTGACCCAAACACCTCCAAAACCCATCTGATCAAAATAAATCTGAAGTGATTAAATTGAACAAATTGATGCAACTAATTGAATTGAAAAGTATATGATTCTCTGAAAACAGAAATTACACGTAGAACGGCTTTTATACGCAGATACTGGGTTTAAAATATAGTAATACGAGAGGACTACACCTCAAAATTATCAATAATTACAAAATTGCACGCATCTAGTTGCACTAATATTTTAAGAAAATGAAAACAAAATCATAGAATAATGCAGAACATCGTCAAATAACCATAGCGCTGTTCACTTTGAATTCTGAGAGAAAGTATGTGTCCATTTTGACTTATTTAAGTCATAGACGGTGATATTGTTCTCTTTTTTTTTACAGACCTTTAAAGACTTTAACATGTTTTGTAACAAAACTGGGATTGAATACTAACATGCAGAAGTTGGTCAATACGACCTGTGGCAAATTAAAAGTGGGTTCGTATTTACAAACCATCAACAAGCCTGATGTGTCACTGAAAAATCCCGTATGCGTGTCAGTATTGGGCCTTGCTTTAATTGGAGGGGCGGAGCGCGATATAGAAAAAAAGTAAGAGATTCAAATACAGACATTCATCATTATCATGGCCTTGCTTTGAGATCATTCATGACCTGTCCCTAGCGGGCGTCTAGCCCGATGGTTCACCTGTATACACTGCCACATATACAGGGCTTACACCCGTTGAAGAAGGGAAAATCAATGCCTAAAGTAGTCCACGTGCATCTCTCCGGTTGTCCGTCTCAGATTCAGCGCTGGCTATCATTTTGAATAATGCATTTTTTTATCGGTTTGAACAAAGCGAAATGCGTCGTTAATTTATACTCCTTGCTCGCTAGTAGTGTATATGTCATCTCAAATGGTAATATATTGTACTCACAATTTCTAGTCCAAATCACACTGTCATACTGAAAGGGCAATTCAAATTCACTTAATAATGTAGCTGATGAAATTTTTAAAACTGCATCAGGAACAACACCTTCAATTTAAGCCGTCAACCCCATAACATCTTATGATCTACTTCGAGATACTGTTCATTTACTCGTCACCAACAAGTGTGAATGTTCACAGCTTATTATATTACATATAGGGGAAATGTATTTCGATTACGATGCTCAATAAAAGAAGCCTCATCTATGACACATTGAGGAAGGGTAACCCTTTTATGTCGCTGAGTCCCGAGCACACCCAAGTGACCAGCCCGATCATCGGTGTCTGATCGATCGATCCCCCTCTGCGAAAAATAAAAGGAATCAAGTGTGTTGTCTAGGCCCGGCACGATACTCGACAATCCCAGATCGAAGCATTAACGATAACAATGAAACGAGAAGGACTCATTACAATACCCATGACAGCTCGCCTCTATGACACCAAGACATTCTGTTCATTTTGTGTGGTCTTTAAAAAGAGATAATGAGCGAAGCATCCCTCATCAGCGATCTCAAGCGTCCTCGTTAACTGATGAAAATCATCGGATTTCGGTTTTTTGTTGTTGCTTTTTTAAGGAAAAATCGTGAAAAAAGAAAGCCTTTATTTCATTTTATAGGAAACGGTTAAGTATCCAAATGATTCCCAAACGCGCGGATACAAAACAGATATAGAGATACATAACACGGATTTTGGTCTGCAAAGTGGCATAAACCACACGAGGTGGCTTTCGCAAGGATGAGAAAGTGACAACTGTCCCTGGTGTAAAGAGAAGAAACAAGGTAAAATAGGTGATTAGATGATTACAGCTTGTTTACATCTCATGTCTGATTTATCTGGAGCTGAAATGACAGTCAAGTGACATTTTGTGTGATACCGAGTGATTGAGCGTTCAGAACGTGACTGACAATTCACTGGTTTAAGGACGAAGGAGAAGAAGAAAAAACGTGACAACCAAAAGGATTCACAAAACAAACACAAGCCTGATCTCATTTGCCTGTTTAGTCACACTTTTAAGAATCGCAGTAACGATGACAAAAAGCCTGTCTTTATCCTGAAGAAGCCATGAGCGCATCGACACTGATCTTTTGTAAAACAATGGGATCAACCCGTCTCCTGCTATTAAGGACTTGTCAGGATTTGGAACTCCTGTACTTCGCTGTGGAAGTACCGAGTGCATGGCAAAGGTTCTAATATTAAGGGTATCGTTTTGACAATGATTCCAAGTAAAAAAAAAAAAAAAATACTGAACTGCATCCTCCTCCACGCTACTGGCTCTGATACAGTCTAAAAATGAAGCCCTGAAAAAGTGCAGTGAGCGACCAGTCGAGATTCCCCCATAGACTGCTGTGATATAGATTTTTTGTCCCCAGGACAAAAATTGATGTGCCTATATTTATTTGTACATGCTTTTGCTATTGACAGCATGATTGCGTAAAGTTGGTTTTTTCTCATGTGTTTATATATCAATGCAAACAATATTATGTAATTCAGATATCAAAGTTTTACCATTCTTCAAATTGAAACTCAACAATCGTGATCAGCCACTTATTTACGAATTTAACGGAAAAATAAAGATCTATAATAACTTCTCCAGTTTGTTTGTTTTTGCATGTGGTACAAAGTTGCTAACCGGCAACAGAATTACAATTTTAACAACTGTGTCATTTGCGTGATTAGGCACTTTGGACAAAATAAGCTTGATTTAAATCATAAGTCTGATTTGTTCGCTCTTTACAACTCAGTGATAATGTAGGATATCTTGCTAAATAATTGTCTTCTTTTTCGCATAGATCAAATCCAAACATGAATTATTGAATTCAACAACTCAACTGTTATTTACTGCAAGAAGGTTTCAATCTCTGTCTTCTATACGAACAACGTTTGCGACCTGCTATTTTCTTCGTATCTTTATTTCCTTCTGTCCATTTTAATTCAACCGAGCAGACGATATGACCAAAAAATGGTAAAAACAAACAACTTTGCCTAATTTGCAACGGGAGAAACCTCTCAAGATTTTGGCGTTGGTTATAATTGACCTGATCTTTCCTCCAGGTGTCTGCCTATGTAGGAAAAACTTCGAAAATTCATGGCCGCGTGCAGGGTCTAGCTCCCTCATTTATTCGACGTCATGAGGTGCAGGTATAGACTTAACAGGAACTCGACAGTCAGACATGTATCCAGATCACTCGTCCAACTCTGTAATTAGCGACAATGACGTCTTGAGCATCTACCCTAAATCGTAATGACGTATCCCGCTGGGTTAACTTTCCATTGTTACACGCCTGTTAATTGTCGGATGACAAAGGAACTGAATCAGAACCAAACCAACAAGTTGAACGAGAGCTACTGCGAACAGCTAACCTAATGCTACACAACTTACTCAAGTCTTTCTCCTGAATTGACAGGCAGAGCAAGCTAGCTGCTTGAAACGTTGAGATGTTTTCTCACAAAAGTTTTTTTTCGCAATCAACCATATTTCAAAAAAAAAAATTCTCGATTTACATGTCGATATTCGGAAAACTGTTATTTCACACCTAATGGAGAAAACTTGTTGAAATTCAACGAAGCTGAACAAGTTGTAAGCTCTTTATGACGTTGTCGAGGTATAATTAAAAAAAAGAAATCAAACTTTGAATCTTCTTTTTCATCAATTCTGTAATTAGTAATCTACTTCATGACCGTTGTATACAAGTAATTATTATGTGATCACAAATTATAAATTCTTATACTCATGTTGTCTTGTTGTCATTTGAAAAGAAGAAATAAACACGATAAAGGTATTTGAATTTTAATTTGAATTTGATCTCTAAACTACAAGATATTGCTTGAACGGACAAAACAAAAACAAAGACAAAGAAGAATACAACACTTGGGGAAAGTTATGGTGTCACTGGCAAAAATACATATGGATGAATATCACTCGTGGGTTAGGCATGATGCCAACTCTTAATAACAGTAACACAGCAGTCTATGGGGGAAATTGGCATGGCAAAAAAGTGTACTATACAGATTTTCACTTTTTTTAAGGTAAATGACATGATTGGGGTAGTCCTCAACTTGGGCTGAAAATAGTCTAGAATCAAGTAAACTATGCAAGGATTCTCCTGTGAATATCTTGTAGTCAAACGTTGACTCATTTTAAAATAACTAATGCCAATATCTCTCGTGGCAGGCAAACCTGCTGTGTGGCTCTCTATGGATCTTATTTTTATCGTTCCCCTATAAAATTAAAATACTAGTATGTTCATGCTTGATTCTCCTTCAGTAAACAAATTGCAGACAAATCCTTCCAGCTGGGAGATCCACTCCAGCTGATATATAGTTGGTATATGTTTCAATTCATTTGGTTCTTGAGGCATTTTCAAGTGTTCCCAATCATGTCACTAACCTTTAAGAGCACTAAATGATCCTTTTGAAGTACTATATTTTTCAGGGCTTCATTTTTAAGCTTTATCAGAGACACTTATATAGCGCGGGGGATTATGTAGCTTGGATTTTTCAAACTGGAAACATTGTTAAACAACGCCTTTAATAAACTATATTTGTAACAAATTTAATATTTTGTTTTTCATACTCATTTTTCCAAACAATTATGGTTTATTAACATGCAAAACACACAATGAATAAACACCTAAAATGATTAATTATATTATTTTGTCTTTCAGGAATAACCACAAAAATGCTGTTACTTTATCATGTAAAATACTGACCAATTTAGTTCTCTTTACTTTCATTATTTTACTACAACCCTTTGCCCTTTTAGTTTTCAGCAATTTTAGGGTAGTTACAATAAGAAAAATACACATGTTGCATGAGTTTGACTGCATAAATTGCATTTATTGTTAAAAAAAAACGATTTATTTAACATGAAAAGTAATGAAACTTTGCACTTAACAAGAAAGATACAGTTTCGTAACATGTCTAGGTGCACGTTCTTCTTATCTACTTCAACCGCTTTCCATACCTACGAAGCCAATAAAAATTGCTACCTGCCTGACAGAAGGACGTGGAGACCATTATACGTTGTACATCGTTAACGCCCTTCTACCGGGCACTATTCTCTTTTCAATAGCACAGTTTGAAATTTAAATGAGTACAATTTAGCAGAACATTTCGTATGTTTCTTATTGGAATTTAGTACTGTTAAATGGGTAAAAAATAGCTTGCAAATACCTACCGCATGAAGCGGCCACTTGCTACAACACATGCTAAAACGAATACATGTGCTAGGAAATGGAAGCCAATATTTTGGGTGACCATATCGAAAACATGAATATTCATTGCCAAGCTTGCGTATTATCCTGATACCAAAGTTAGCATTCTGATTACAGAGACCGAATCAGATAAATTAACGACCTATTCATCACGTTTTTAATACTACGAGTCAACGGACTTTGATTGATTACTTGTCCTTTGTATACAGTTCAGGGCGCAACGTACCCGCCTACCCGACGGCTAAGGTTGGGGACGAGTAAACGACCAGTTGAGTGACAATTAAATAGCTTGGAACAAATCGGAAAAGAAGGATGGCCACAAATCACGAAAACGTTCCAGTGAAGAACAGATATTTCCGTTTTTGCATCGTTATTTTATTTCTTAAAAATTTTATGGAAGTCATGTGGTTTCAATTTAACATTATACTATTATTGTGTTATTATGTTGAATAATTTACATTATTATCATTATTATTAATATTAATATTATTATTATCATCATCATCATCATCATCATCACCATCATCATTATTATTCTTATTACTATTATTGTTGTTATTGTTTTTTATTATTTGTTATAATTGTTGGGGCTTATTGTCATGAATTAAAATATTGGTTCGGAAAAATTAAATCGTAACTGAACGTATTTTGATTGCAAAATGTACACAATTTTTCTTACCATATCCACATTAAATGTGGAGTCATGATATGGAAAATTCTAATGAAAAAGCAGAAAAAAAAATAATGATGAAATATTCCTATAAGGGATGACATAAATATGTCCTCTTCGATTTTAAAGACACTATATAAAACTGTGGAAGACACGTTAAAAAAATTGTCGAACTTTGCTATCTGACATGATTGTCTGACAGTGTTTGGATGGACATATAAACACCTTAGAACACAAAAGTTTGGACAGTTATGCTGTCACTAGTACAATATGTGCAGATACAAATTGGCACATTAATTTCCTATCGGGTGATAGGAAATTCTGCAACACAGCAGTCTATGGGGGGAAGCTGGAATGGTCTCTCAATGATTTTTACTTTTTTAAAGTACTTACCGGTACTGATCGTTTTAAACTGTAATTTTTTCAGGGCTTCATTTTTAGACCATGTCAGAGACACTGGTAGCATGGGGAATCATGCAGCTCAGATTTTTTAAACTGGAAACACTGTTATACAGTGCCTTTAAAAGTAAAATGTAGCGAAAAAATATATGCAAAACATAGAATGATTATGATCAGTGAATTTCACGCGGACATGTTTATTTCAATTAATGCAGTGACCTACGTACCATCTGCAGTATACTACACCAGAGAGTTAACGTCGCCAGAAGAAAAAAAAATCACGACATACTGTTATTGCCGTATACGAGCTTATAAATTATTGTGAGTACTGTATATGGTTCGATCATCTTAACATAACGAGGTTGTCCTTTTTTTTAATCCATCATCTCCGAGCCAGGCAGATATAAAATTGGCGATATTTAGAAGGTTGTTGGTTACGTAATCATTGCCTGCATCAGCTGAGGCGGTTTTTGTTCGTGATCTTGCGAGGCCTACAGGCGCACTTATAATAAGTCATCATCGTGAGATGTAAACGTAAAGAGTTAGGTTTCTTGAATCTTGAATCGGAGCTAAATGTTTCTCTCCGATCCCATACACGACTTTACGTGACGAGACGCCCGTTCCATCCTTCCAATGTCGTACAAAATTGAACAGCTATGTTCCCAACTATGACGTTAATGTATTAATTAGGGCTTCATCTGTGATAAAGTGAAAGAAACAACTAATCATATAGCAGATATTTTGTTAAAAGGAAAACGTTTCCTTCAAAGGTGTCCTTTAGCAACCATATCGCCACGATCTCCAGTCCAAGAT